>JAWNOM010000472.1:0-13923 GCA_035045965.1 Drosophila aldrichi
TGTACCGAGAGAAAGACTTGTTGATGCACTGCTGAAGAGACTGAATGCTTGACTGTATGATTGGCTGATTAAATACAAAAATCAAGGAATATTTAATCGACTGAATTACCGACTTCTATATAGATAGAGATGCTGAAAAAGGCACTGACTGAAGCGCTGCCTGAGACCCTCATTGAGAACTGTCTAAGGCTATGTCCAAGTGATAAATTGAAAAACAACTGAGTAACTGACATAACTATTAAACGAGTGTATGGAATATTTAAATAATGAAGACAGTTTCACTAACTAATAATTGAAGTAATTGTGACTGAATAGTTGACGATTACCGACTGATTGACCGCCTGACTGAATGACTAATCAAAGGACTGACATACTGAAGAGGCAAATGAGTGATTAATTGAACAATTTACCTATAGGCACCAACACAATTAACTGATTGAATGGCCTACCAAATGGCAGTCAAACTGAATGACAGACTTAGTGAAAAGCCGACTGACTGACTGATTGATTACTTAATCTTTTAACGGATTAATGCACTGCCTGTCTAACAGAGCGGCTGAGTTGAGCTCCAGCCTAAATGGCATTCACATTTATAAAAAATGCTTGCATATCTTAATATTATTAACTTCCATCAGAATATTGTATAACTATCAACATCAGGCATACAGCAAATATGCATACATAAATATATATATGTATATTTATATATGTAAGATAAAAATATTGACGTTGCTTCTACTGTTGGCATTGCATACGACTGAGCGCTGCGAAACAAATGTCAATAATTAAAGCAAAAGGAATTATTAATAATAAAAATGCCTGCCAGGGGATACAAAAAGTGCATTTTATTATTTAAAATTATTCAAGCGTTGCACCGCAAAAACAGAGCTATTCATTTAACATGCAAAATGTGCCCATTTTTATATGCACTTCCTCTACGATGGTGCTTTAACAGAATAAAATAAAACAGGGCAGACACAAATTCACTGCACAGCGTAACATTTCAATTCGAATTAAAAAAAAAATAAATAAAAAGACAACAATTGCTTCTCATACCTTGTTAAGCACATATCATATTTTTTCAACCTGTTTCGTTTGTTATTGCTGCCGTTTTCTGAATCACAATGTGAACTCCAAAAAATGCTGTTTATAAAATATAAAAAATAAAGCCAGAAACAAAGTAACAACAATAGTCATTGGAGTCGGAGTCCTTTGAGAGCACTTGGTTATGTAATCCCCGTCAATGGCATTGCGAAAATTAAGCAAAAGCAACAGAAATTGCGACATAAAAGAGCGCAGGACGACTCCGAACACTAATAAAATAAAAGGAGCAACAAAGCAGCCGGAAAAAGTAAAAAAATTTGGGTGAATACAGTAAAAAGTAGAGAGAAGAAACTGTTGCCCAATGCCTCCTAGCCTGCGCCGCCTGCTGCCCCCTTGGGGAATTAAGGGCTCCACGGCGGGGGCCAGGCTGCGTCTAATTATCGGCCAAGCAGCAGACAATATACCGAACATTTGGAGCATTTGGAAAATGGAGCAGTTGGCCGTGGCAGCTGGCTGGCAATTTCACTTTAAAATTTATACAAACTTCCGGCCATGCAGGCAGGCAGAGGCCTATACATATGTATAAAACACCTAACAACAAAAAATTAGTCTCTAATCCTGCCTATATTGAGTGTAGAGCCTCGTGGGAGTTACCTTCACAAAGTGGAGATTATTTAAAATAAATTTGTAAATATTAGTATAAGAGAAGAAAATCGTCTGTATATATGATCTCCAGGAGATCATTTAGAAAATTCCTGCAGCAGCAGAGAATGTTCCCATTGGATCGATTGCAACGATCTCTACCTGGCGCCCTGCTCAGGCTTTGAGTGGAAGTCGCCCTATATAAAGGGCAGCAGCAGCTGCAGCATTTATTCAGTCGTCCAGACCCGGTGGGGTCAGTCGAACGTGCAGAGCAAGTGAAGTGCTTTGTTTTTTATTAATTATTTTTTATTTTTAAACAAATTTTTTTTTTTTTTTTTTATTGTTCTTTTTTTTCAACTTTTCTTATTATTTAAAAATTTTGGTATCTATATTTTGTTTATTAACAAAAATTTGTTTATTTCAAGTTTTTTATTTAAAATTTGATTTTATTTAAATTGTTTATTTTTTTATTTTAATATTTTTTATGTGAACAAACTCCGCGACACCAGAATTTCATATATCTTATATATACATATATAAAATATATATATAATTATCTGTCTTATATATATATATATATATATTTTTTTTTTAATTATTTAAATATTTTATATATTTTAATATCACATTTTCCATATATTGCAAAATATTTCATCAATAATTTAAAATTATAAATCATTAAATATTCTTTATTAAGCATAAACTCATTCTCTATAGCCAGAGCTAGAGTACAATTTTTTAATAATAAATGTATGCCGTTCACAACTTTGTAGCAGAGTGTCACAGTTTATACCGAGTCATACCTAAACTGTATCCAGAGCGTGAAAAATCACCGACAGTTGTGCTCCTTTGGCTTGTTAGCCGGCAAAACGGCAGCGGCAACAGCTGCTGCCAGTGCTTGATAAACCTCTAGGCAATGCCAGCCCACAATTGAGCCACGTTTTGTGGCCGTCGAGTAGATGCTGGCAACTGCACTAACAAGATTCGACATCTGAACGAGAGTAATCCATCAGCGGGCGAGCATCAGAATGGATTAAGAAGAAATGTGTGTTTTTACTTTGCCATCAGTCTCACATCGACAGACATTTGATGCTCTAAAAAAAGTTGATGTCTGAAATGGGGTATAAGGAATGGGAGAGCATATATATTAGGAATTAAAATTCTATGAATTATTAAAATCAATATTATATAAAAAAATAAGACATATTTCCAGTTTATAATTTTACTCTCTTATATAAAAATTATTTGGCATGAAAGGGTATCTCCAAGTCGATCAGCATGCACAGCTCTTGAGCTCCGTTTTTTTTAATCGCAAATAATGTGCGGCATTTGCGTTTGGAACGCGGATGTGTTTCATTTTTCACAATGGAATGAAAGTTCAATTATTTGATTTGACAGGCGTTGCCAGAAAGAGGGAGAAGGCAGGCAGCCAGCAGACAGCCACTCAGCTACTGTGTGGGCATGGCACTTGCCCAGATTTAAGCACAAACAACAACTGCCAGAGCATGTTTTATACACAACATGACGTTGAGTGCACAATTGAAGTGTAATTTATTAACTTTCCCATGCGAAATGAGTTCTTTTTCTTCTGCTGCTTCTGCTGCTTCTGCTGCTGCTGCTGCTGTCCGTGAAGCAAGGCACACAAAGAGACCAGGTTAAGCCCAAGGAATCCAGTACTTTGTTGCTTAAGCTTTTATGTACGCCTCTTGTACTCGGCAAGTGCTTTACATTGTACGTTCAGTTCTCGAAAAACCTCAGCTCGTTTAATAGATTTGTCAAATTACTTCACTAACGAATAAATTGCTTTTGTAGTCAATCACAGAACTCAAGCATCCATTTTACCAAGAATACTTCAACTTAATTATTTGATATAAGCGACAATTGGGCTCCTTTCCTTCTCTAGAATTTTATATCTTAAAAATGTAGAGGATTTAATGTTTGGTAAAAAATAGTGATTTCATTTTAAATAAAATATAGGTATACAAAAATGTTGTTTCTTATATATGTGAATTTTAAGTTAAAAAAAATATTATAAATATTCAAAAAACCCAAGTTGTGCCAACATTTAAATACAAATAAATCATAAACATATGTATTTAGCTACATTACGTATACGCCATGTTCACTAACAGGCTATATAAATAAAATCAATGGTAACTTAACAAATTTTTAAACTTATGCCTATAGTACTATTAAAATGAACATGGAGACAGGATCACACCCACACACATTCATACATTTAAGCCAAATGATTAAGCAAAACCCAAGGTTGTGATTACTTTTGCTCGAATGCTGTACGCAAATGTCGCAGTCAAATGGGTTTCGATGGCTTTGGTTTTGGTTTGGCATGGCGATAAACCCCATAAACAACGTGCTCAGCCGGCTTATATATTGTCCAAAATACATTGACAAATACGCACGTATGCACACATACATCAATCTGAGAGCCAACCGCACATTGAAACCACCTTTTACTGAGCGTGGGTTGACGGTTGGCTGGCATGGCTGGATGGGTTCGGTTGGGTGATGTGATGCCACTCTTACAGTTTACAACACATTTTAATGAGTTCTTCTATTTGCTGGCTGCGGCTGGCATTAAAAGGGAAACCCATCTGTGGCTGCTATAGCCGACCATAATTTGCTTTTGTTTGGCTTTCGAGTTGTTTGAATCTCGCATTGGCTGTAGTTGTTGCTGTTTGTTTTCCTATATTTTTTTTTCTTTTTTGTAATGTGGCTTTTGGGCACTTTTTCGATTTTGTTTGTTTTGCGGGCGATAAGTGGACGTGCCCATTGTCTGTGCATGTACATAAACCTAATAAAAGGCAACACTAAAAACTGAAAACAACACTCGAATTGGCTGGTTAAATGGTCTGAAATATTGCCAGAGCGACAAGGAAAATGAGGCGGCTGGAATTAACTGAAATTGAATCGTATATGTACATATTCGTGTGTATGTGTGGCATAAACTTCAAAGAGCTGCCACAATACGAGTCCTGTCAAAAGGCTCGGCTGCAGCCACAGGCTCACCGACTGTGTGCAATTGCCATTACTTAGTCATATGGCATATATACATACATATGTATATACATACGTACCGAATCTCAGCCAATTGGTTGGCGTGAGAACCAATTTGCAACTATTAAATGCGCGCCAGCAACAGAAGCAGAAGCAGAAGCAGAGCAGAAGCAGAAACTGAAACAGCACAAACAAAGGCAATGCTGAAATGTTGCCAACTTTTGTGATTTCGCCTGTGAATGTGCCAATCTTAGACACTCGAGCCTCCAACTCTCAGTCGCTCAGAGGGCAGAATGTGAATACGAATGTGAATCTAAAACTGAACCAGCGTCAAGTTGCCGTAAGAGGAGTTGAGGTGAAAACTGAGCTACAAATTGCAGCACTTGTATCAAGATAAAGTCAAAAACAGGCAAAAAGTCAACGGCTGGCAGTTCGTGCGGCATGTTTGAAAGGAGCACAGGGCACACACACACACACATACACTTGTACACACATATGTATGTAGCATATGTATAGAGCCAACCCCCGCTCATTCACAGTAAAACATTTGCATAGCTTCGGCTTCGGCTCTGGCTTTGCCTGTCTCAGGTTAAAGCTCAGCTATATTCCCTTTCTCACTCTGCCTAAAGACCCGTTCTATACCCATTCCCGCTCGCTATCCCTCTCGCTCCCTCACCCTATTGTGGCTTTGTTTGGCTTTGTTACTCGTTTGCCCTCAGGTTTTCATGTGCTCAGCTATATTGAAATGCTTGGATTTGAGCCGACACTCGATATGGCACGTAGTGCTTAAAGACAATAAGAGCTAAATGCTGAATTCCTGACATAGTTAAGCCAACAGCATCAATAGCATTCGCATATTTGGGCTGTGCTTTGACTACAGCTGTGCTCCAAGATCAACAAAATCTTTAAATACAATTAAATATGTGAATTTGGCAGAAACAGTTAGTAATATTAACCTTACCTTTTATTTATACTCATAACTTTCATATACTTTTGGTTCATTAAGTCTAAATAAAATTTAAAAAATAAATAAATAAATTTATATAATAATATTTAAATTCACATGCTCTACATTTAACATACATAAATTCTTACCAAAGTCTGCCAACCGCTGAAAAGTTAGTTGTACGTTGCGTATACGCCGTGTTTCCCTGTGGCTTGTTTGGGCTAAAATGTTTGTTGGCTATGAAACTAATTAAAATATGCACAACTTGCCAAAATACTTAAAAGCAACACATGCGGGTGCACACGCAACTCTGCCTCTCTCCCACTCTCTCGCTCTCTCGCTCTCTCTCTCCCTCTCTTTCTGCATGTATTGTGTTCAGCTGTTTGTTTGCGGGCCAGGTAAACGCGGCTCATGCAGTTTTTTGCAATTTTCCACTTAGTAGGTTTTTGCGCCGTGCCTTGTTTCGCGTTCTTTGTTAAGTAAAATTCTTTTATTTATGCGCTTTCCAAGCCAAACATACTTATATACGAAAATTTTTCCCCAAAATTTAAACAGCTTTGCTTTGGCTCAGATATCATTTATTTATATCTTACTCGTATAGTCTTCTCTTTTTAATACTGGCTCGAGCTAGAGCGAATTTATGGCTAGGACTTTCAGCAAATATGAATAATTCGCATCGACAACGCAAGCTAAAAAGTAAATATTTGAAATGTAGGTCAACAAAGCCAAGGGAAATTCTGTATTTCATTTGGACTAAATTGAAAAATTGTATTTTTGTTAAACAATATTCGTCTTTATATTCTTTTCTTGTTCGTATTTTATTATTTAAGAATACGTTTTCGTACAATTTTTATCTCGCGTGGGCCGAGTCTCTTGCGCTTTATCCTTATGTAAAACATCCTGCATAAAGTTCGCATAAATTTCTTTAAGAACTAAAAACAAATCTTTTTAATTGTTCTGCACGGCACAGCAAAAAGTTGAGCGCCAATTTGTTGCACAAGTTTTTGGCTTTTACTACTACTCGCGCTATG
Organism: Drosophila aldrichi; assembly: GCA_035045965.1. Classification (NCBI taxonomy): domain Eukaryota; kingdom Metazoa; phylum Arthropoda; class Insecta; order Diptera; family Drosophilidae; genus Drosophila; species Drosophila aldrichi. Next base: position 6,679 of record JAWNOM010000472.1, read on the forward strand.
ATCTCTGCCCTTTGTCTCTACCTCGGCGCGCCCCCACCCTCACTCTGGCTGGCTTTGTTTTGCCCTCTTCCTAGCTGGCACGAAGGCAAACAAGAAAATTAGTTAAAAACTTTGGCAAAAACAACGCTCAACTTTCGGCTTCGCTGTGTTTAGCAAAAAGCACGGCGCAGACCAACAAAAAAAATGTTGATCAACTTTTACCTAGGCAGCAATATTATAGTAAAAGCTGTATAAAAAAAAAAAAAAATATATATATATATATATATATATATATATATATATATATAAGTATATCTATGTATGTATATTTATATAAATATATATGTGTTTAATTTGTCTAGCATTGTAATGGCCAAATATAATGCATGGCATGGCAAACAATTAAAACAAATATTTTTTTGTTTTATTTATTTTTTTGCTTTTGTATTTACAATGAGATTGGAAAAAAATGCCAATGCCAATGGCAACGCATTTAAATTTTTTAGAGAGAACGGACAAATATTTTAAAGTTAAAGTAAAATATATAAAAAATATTAAATTCGCAAAAACTTTTAATGGGTATAAAAAAATATATATATACTAAAGTAAATTAAATAAAAATATTTAAAAATTATGTAAACTCTTATTATCAAACAAGTTCGAAAGCTACAGATAAAATATATATTTTCTTCTCTCTGTTATATGTTTATCAAAATAAAAAATAAAAATAAAAATAAAAAAAAAACAATACATTTAATTTCCAAAACACACACAACACGCAGCCATTTCAGTTAAGTCTTTTGTATATGAGCAGCCGGAAATGGGAAGTAATTAAATTTTAAACGCAGCTGCCAACTGCCAATAATTTAATTGAATGTGGCAATTGAGCTGCCGCGCCGCTGGTTATTGGCCAGCCAGTAATTAAAGTCAAGCCAACAGCTACAAAGAGACTAATACTACTCGACGAGATGAGCAGGCAGCAGGCGCAGATCGGCAGGCGCGCAGGGGGATGCTAGGCTAGAATTGTTTGGGGGGGCTGCTCAAATTAAGCCAAAACATTTGAGCCAACTTCAGTCTGTGCGTGTGCCCGCATCGCCCGCTGCCTGTCAAAGCAGCATGCCACTTGACGCCTAATGACCAGTTTAATGGGGGTGCTTGATGCCAGGGGATGTCCAAAGCCAGCCACCCGTCCCGCTCTACTCCACCCCGTTAATGTCCAGAACATTTTCCAGTGAAATGGCCCAAACAAAAGGCGTCCGCCTGTCGATTACCTTTGTTTGGGGCCCGTTACTTAAGTTTTGGGGGCGAGCGCAACGCTGGCAAACACGCCATGGCCAAGTTTTCTATTACCGACTCGAGCACACGCACCTTAATGAGCCACGTAGTGCGTATGAGTAACGCACAAATTGCTCGCTGCCCCAAGCGTGGGCTGCGCTCTACTCTGCTCTGCTGCGCTGACTATCCCAACAACATATGCGTAATTGCCACAGAAATGAAACTCGAGCAAACATAAGAAACTTGTCGCATCCATGCATCCGCATTCGCATCCTGAAACAATGCGCGAGCATGCGACAAATTTGCCATGGCAATCAGTTTGGCCTCCCATTAATTTATATATATATATCAATATGTACGTGTGTGTTGTTGTTTTTTTCAGTTTCGCTCTGCTAACTTTCGCTGGGGCAAAACTTTTTGCACACAAGCTTCAAAAAACTGAATTCGATGAAATTGTTTACCAAGCGAAGCGCTTAGCTAAATGTCTTCCGTGCCAGTTCTCCAATTCTCCAGCTCACCTCCGCTGGGAGGAAGTACTTGACATGCGAATGTGTCTGCGTAAGTGGGTGTATGTTTGTGTGTGTGTGTGTGTGCTGTCCTGAACCAGGGCAGGTGCAGTGGTTGTTTGGCCATAAAAAGCAACGACAAGTGCAAATGCTACAAGCAACAACACACAGCAATGCCAGGCCCCCAATGCTAAAACTCAACTCCCCAAATTCAATCCCAGCCGAGCCAGTCTCAGTTCCAGTCTCTGTCCCAGTCCCAGTCCCAGCTGCCGTTGCTGGTATTTACATGCAGACAATATGAAGCAGCTAGTATATGTTTATAACATCCGCAAATTGTTGAAGATAACAATTATTGTGCATTGAGAGCAAAGGCAAACACAGCAGAGCCAGCTGCCACAGAGCGTATCGAGTCGTGTACTCGACTGTTGCCGGCTTGTTAGACTTGTGGTACAGTCGGAAATGGTAGTTTACGGAAACACACACACACGCACATCAAAAGAGAGTGGTAGAAAGAGGGAAAAGCCAAGTCCAAATAGGATCGAGATGTGCCATTAGATTCCAGCTTTAGTTTTGCGGTTGAGCACTTAAAAAAAGTTGTAAATTGACATGACTCGGGGCATTAACAAAGCTTTTCAGAACATCGCATTTCGTGTATGTGTGAGCGGAGCACAGGTGTCGCTCATTACGGCAATCAATTACGTTGTCAAAGGTAAAGTTTGCGTGAATATTAAAGCAGGCGATAGAGTGGATAAAAAATGTATTTATATTATATAAAAATCTTGAATTTATTGCAAATTTAATTAGGTTATTTTGATAAAAAATTTTATATAATATGTGCAATACTACTTAAAAATATATAAGAAATATACAAAAATATATACAGAGAAAATACGAATGAATATTATTAAATGTGGAATAATTACGTATTAATATTTTGTTTAATCTAAGCGCAAGTCAGAAGGCAGTGGAGATTATTACAAAATATATAATATTTATATTAAATGATTAAATGATCCAGCAAATTTTTTGGGTGTATTCTCTTGAGTCTTTTCCATCTTTTTCTGCAGCGAAATTTCTCAGGCAATATTAGTGAAAAGATTACGTTGAAATTGTTAACTAGTTCAGTTTTGCATATTTACAATTAAATTCTTAGTAGTCGAAAAATATTTAAGAAATATCGCATTATCAAGCCAAAGTCAAATTATTATTATTATTATTTATTTATTTTTTTCTGTAAAAATGTTTATATTTTATTAACAAGATTTCTGCTACCAGATAATCTAGATAATCTAGTTTTACATTAAAAATGTATAATTATTATTTTCACATACCATTTATTTTATCTAAATCAATCGCTGCCTAAAGCCTTATTTCCTAAACACAAACCTTTTAATTTTAATTGAAACGTAAAAGTGCTTAAAAGGATTTTTTCTTACAAATTGATTGCCAACTTTTCTAATATCAAATGGGCACGTAAATGTTTGCCTATAATTTCAATAAGCCATAAATAAGAGGGCCGTCGATGCCTTTATGATTATTGTTTTGTGTGTGCCAACTACTTAGCCGGCTGGCCTTGGCTTAAGTATTACATAACTCTGTCAAGCCTTGACCCTTTATGGCTCTTCTGGCTATTGTTCAAGCATTTCATAAGTCTTCATTTGCTTTTGCATATTTATAAGGCCACAATGGAGTCCTTCGCAAAGGACACACACAAAAAGTAAACGTTGTAGCATTTGTATTAGCCAAGCGAGCAGAAACAAAGCCAAAAGCGAAACTCGTACGCCCAAATGACAGTCGGAATAGACACACACACACACACATACATACATACACACACATCGCATATCGCAGCAACGCCCTCATTGAGTAAACATTGAGTCAACACTTCCGCTACGATAACATCAACATGGCGCCAACATTATATAGGGCCAGCAACGACGGCCAAAATAGATAAACCGGCCAAGATAAGGACGGAGAGATGGCGGACGAGACGGCGAACGCGCAATCGAAATGCTTAACTCTTGGCCAGCAATTTTTACCCAATAAATTATTTTATCTATCCAGACAGAATATACCCGCAGCAGGAGTAGCAGCGGCAGACGTTGAATGCCACGTGGCATAAAATGAAATTAGAAGCACATCAGCATGCCGCGGCGACTGTTTATGAAAATGTCATTAAAATGGTCGGCTATAATAATACCCGAGTCCCCTGCAGCTCTACGCCTCGAATGTCTAAAAACCCACTAAAAGCAAAAACTAAAATAAAACAAAGCCAGCACAAAGCAAAATTAATTAAGAGAGCTAAAGGAATGCTCGTGTGTGGGTGTGCGGGTATCCTGTGTGTGGGTGTTGAGTGTGTGTGTGTCTGTATGTGTTTCTTTCGGAAATTGATATTCATTTGCAATTGTCATAGTATTTGTTTTGCCTCATATTATGTAGATGTGCCCCGAAGACATGAGCCAAAGTATCAGAGAGTGAGATTTGTAGTTTGCTTCAAGCGATTCGCTTACAAAGATTTCTAGGAAATTTTGCTCAATTTAGTTCTCTTTTTTATGGCACAAAACTCTTAAGTAGCAAAATATCATAGAGTGTAGACAGCTAAAGCTTCTGTATATAATAAAAAAATATAATTTATAAATCCTGAATAAGATAAGCTAACAAATAGCGTTTGCGGTTCTTGAAGCTGAAAATTTCTTAAACGAGTATATGTTTATTTATTATATATATAGAATAAAGTTCATATTAAGCTGAAAATAGTCAACTAAATACAAACACTCATTATATAAGAACACATACTTAGAAAACTGAAAATTTTAATTTCAATTTATTTGATATATTAAAATATTGAATTTATATTTTTTAATATAATATACACAATAATACAAAAATATATAATAATATTAAATGTAATACATAATAATATTAAAAATATATATATTTTATTTAAAATAAATAAATAAATAAAAAATTTAACACAAAAACTAAAATAAATAAAACAATAATAATAACATATATTTAATAATAAAAATAATAATAATCTTTAAGTTCCACTCGTTAGATATTTATAAATTGTTATTGCTTTTTATTTTTATATAAAAGTTTTTGTTATAAATTTTACATTATTTAATTTATATAGTAAAAGATTTCTATATAAATTTATATATATGCATATATTTCTTCTTTGATCTTTTGTTGTTATAAAACTCAGATTAATTTGATATTAATAGAGAAGTAGAAACTCGTTTCTTTATATTCAGTTTAGCATACAAATGAATATCTGTACGATAATCTCACATACGTTAGCTTAAATCAGTGGCGCAAATGGCATCAACTTTTGTCTAGGGTATTCTCATTGCGACACAGATTTCCGTCATTGATTTCTATTTCTATTTCAATTTCTATTTCTTTTCCTTTGTGCGATTGCTTCAAATGTAACTGCTGCTTGTGTGTGTGTGTGTGCTCGTGTCCCGTTTGCTCTAGTGTTCGTCGTGTCGCTTTTTCTTCTTGATGTTTTTGAAACCATTCTAATTTGAGTTTCTCTTATCTATTTGGCAGCCATTCGCCTTTTATGTATTGTTGTAATGAGGCTTTAATATCATTATTTGAGCATTCGCTGGCGACAGCCTGAGGCAAATGATTCTCTGCCATTCTGGTGTGTGTATGTGTGTATAGGACTGCTCCACATAATGAATTCAATTTGTGCGCTGCCAAAAATTGCAAGAAAAAGGCAGAGATTGAGGCAGCGAGGGGGCAAGGGAGCGGGGGAGCGGGGACGCAACTCAATATAAAAACTGTTGTTGGTGTTGGGCAAATTATTTGCCAATATTAAGCGATAATTTATTTCAGCATTCGCTTTTAAAATTTGTTAGCCGCGAGCGCACAATTTATGCCGGGCTGTCTGGTATGCACACACACATACTATCACACATGCTTTTGCATGTGGACACATGCAAAATCACAGGAAAATTAATTTTCGTTACATTCGCTTTCGCACAATCACAGGCTCAATTGCCAGCGAAGGGGATTGCTCAGCTAATGTTTGGCCTAAGGATAAAATTGTGAGCGCCTATCGAATTGAAGTTTTGCATAAATTATGCCCAGATACAAGAGTCTGATTAAATTTGAATTGCGTTTAGCACACACACACACACACAGTGACATACTTAAATTTAGTTGGCCAAGAAATTGCCGCAGTGCAGTTGAGTTACCTGAAAAATCGTTCAATTTACTTCTAAGTGCGCTCTGCTAGAAGGAATCTGATTCACTTTAACTTAATCTAATCAAATGATTTACTGATGGATCTCTGCTTGTGGGTCATTCAAGCAAATCATATTACATTTTATGGATTAAAATCTAAATCATTTTAATTTGAACATTATTTTTGATGGTAATTACGGCAAAGCCAATATAAATCTAGGCTTAATTTAATTGAATTTTATGTAAAGTTTAATATAAGCAAAGTGTTAATAAAATATATAACATAAAAGTATATTTTAAGCTTTTCTGATTTTATTAAAAATATATATGTATATCCAATGGGAAAATTTTATTTACTACTTAATTATTTGTATGATTTATGTCTTCTTAACATTTTTTAACAATTATTAACTATGGGAAATCAGGGTTATATTGGTTTTGTTGAAATGTATGTAACAGGCAGAAGGAAGCGTGGCAGACCCCACAAAGTGTATATATTTTTGATCAGGGTGACGAGCTGAGTCGATTAGTCGATAGCACTATTATTCTGTCTATTTCTTCAAAGTATTCCTTTTACGTATTTCGAAATATTTCTTCTAGCATTTTTTCTAAGTATTGCTTCCAAATATTTTTGTGCTAAGTATTTCGACATTCCACAAAGTAATTCCTATACGTATTTCCCTTACGTAATTCCTCTACGTATTTCCCTTACGTATTTCCTCTACGTCTTTAATGCTCAGCTAATCGATCACACACTCTGCTTGACTTTATTACGCTGACCCCCAGCAGGCCTGGACGACTGAAGACTGACTGAAGAAATGCTGCAGCTGCTGCCCTTATATAGGGTCACTTTTACTCAAGCACTGTCTCTCTCAAGTGTTGAGCCCGACGGCAGGCAGTGGGAACGCTCTCTGCTGCTGTGAGCATTCTACCTTCACTTTACCTAAATACAAATACTAAATGAGAGCTGCTACATACACATAGACAACTTAACTGATCTTAATAAATTCCTTCCTTTTACTTTTACCTAAGTACTGTATGTGATCGTGCCTATGTGTGACTATTTATGTAGGTGTGTGTGTGTGTGTGTGTGTGTGTGTGTGTGTGTGTGTGTGTGTGTGTGTGTGTGTGTGTGTGTGTGTGTGTGTGTGTGTGTGTATTTTTGCGTGCCATGTGTGTCTATATATATATGTGTGTGTGTTTGCCAGAAAGACGCGAAGAATTATTGATATATCAGTTCTCCGAATGGTTCAGGGGATTTCCTAGTCGAGCAGTCTCGTCTAGAGCA
>JAWNOM010000475.1:0-99900 GCA_035045965.1 Drosophila aldrichi
GACAGACAGATAGAGAGAGATACACACAGAGAGAGAGAGAGAGGGAGAGAGAGAGATAGAGAGAGATAGAGAGACAGAGACAGATAGATAGAGACAGAGAGATAGAGAGAGAGAGAGAGAGAGAGAGAGAGAGAGAGAGAGAGAGAGAGACGAACATTGATGGAGAGAGAGGGAGAGACATCTAAAGGAAGGGAAGTGAGAGAAATAGAGAGTGAGGGAGAGAGAGAGACGTACAAGGAGGGAGAGACATTTGCATATTTCTATAAAATCATGTAAAAGGAGAACAATAAAAATTGATTTAAATTTTTTTATTTTTTATTTAATTGTAATTTCTTTATGTATTTATTTCTTGCAGATACTTTTCTAGTTAGCTGTCATTGTCATGTGACCATGTATACAGGGCATCATCGCGTCTATCACACCCAACCGAAACACTCAACTTTTTTTTTTTTTTGCTCATGCATTTTACCTGCTCTGGCGCTGTTGCCTGTTTATGTTTCGGTGTCAGAGCGTCGCATTTTTTATGCAAATATGCCAAGTTTATAGCCGGCTTCACACTCTCTGGTTGCTATCTGGCTGGGCGGCTATGGGCGGCTATGGGCGGGCTTTGGTGTGGTGCACATATTTATTTATCGAACCACCACCAACTATGTGGCAAACTTCTTTGGCGTCGTTTTCACGCTCTTGCGCCGATAGCCAGCAGCCAGCAACGAGTAGACAGCATTCAGTTTTGCGAATTATTTATTTTTGCAGCATAAGTTTTCAGCTGCATCTGAATTGTTATTTATGCTGACTTTGATTTTCGTTTGGCGGAATGTATTTTTTGTTTTTCTGCTGTTCTTAGTTTCATTCCGATTCTACTCCATTTTCCATTGTGTTTATGTTTCTCATTCTTTGTGTTTCTTCTCACTAATCTATAGACTCGAATCCTTCTTCAGCTTACTCTTCTTCAACTTTTTGTTTCATATTTGAATACATTGTTTAATTTGTTTTAATTTGGTTGTTTTTTTATTTCAATAAAAAAGCAATTTATAAGCATAAGTCTACCTGATGGAGGCCGCTCGATATAATGAAATGGCATACCTTAACGGCCCATTTCTCCCGAACCGGGAGAGTTATGCCCATATAGCAGATATATCACAGTATCTCTATGCAGCGCTGCTGGCCATAAAAGTGTTTTTATTGCTCATTTGACAATATGGACATTTGCACCCCTTGTTGCAGGCCTCTCCAGTGGATTGCGTTGATGCTGGCTGGCTGGCGATGTCTGCCGTTTGTGCTCGTCTGTGCTGCCTGTAAATCTAAATAATTTGGCAATTTTGTGCTGATTTTATTACATGCCGCAAAGGTACATTAAAGGCGCAGCGGGTTTTGCATGGCCAGTGTCAAATATGTCGATAAACTGGGATTACATTGCGTATACGTAATTTCAGTTTTTGGGAACTGCAAAAAAAAATTTGGCATAAATTTCAAGTGCAGCGGGAGTAATGGAAAAGAGCTAATTAAACGACGACCACAAAAAGGAGAAGCAAAAAAATAAATTAAAAAGAAAAGTTTTTTCTCTTTTTCTCTTCACTGTAAAGTTATGCATTTTATGGCAGGTGCCTGATTAAACTTTCCAGCTGCAACTAAATGTGCTTAACTTCATATGAATTGCCGCCGGCTATGGCGTTGGAGTTGCCGTTGCTGTAGCTGCCTCACCGAGAGCCTGAATCGTCAGCAGGCAAATTAAGAAGTCCATGCGGACAGAGACATTATAATTTGCTGGCAAATGGAAAATGGAAGATGGAAGATGGAAAATGGAAAATGGGTAAATGTCAAGCGAGTTGACTTAATGAAAATTCATGAAATTCACTTCACCCACTTTTGAGTGGTGGTTACAAATGCCATGGGAATCGAGTCGTAGCTGCATTTACCTAATTTGTAGGCAATCAAGTTTTGGCTCTCGCACTTTGGGCTTGTCGAATTTTGAGTGCAGTTTCCTTGCTTAAATTTCAACGATTTTCAATGAGAGTCGTGGCACTCACTGCCAGCCAGCCGTTGGTCAACAAGTTTTTAATTATAAAATAACTGTCGACTAGCTGGTATGGGCCACATCAGGCGTTGAACATGTGCAAAAGAATTACGCATGCCCAACCAACATAAAGGACAACAGAACACCAGCAGCAACACTACATTCTAGTGTTGTTGTTGTTGTTGGGCTTCAATTGATGGCAATGCTGTGTAATTAGCCACAAATTGTTTAGGCCTAGCTGCACACGCTAGCAGATGTTCAGATGACCGGGCTAAAATCCAAATATGCACACAGCCAAAACCAAAGATGACACAATTTGGGGCATTGCCTCGGTGTGTGAGTGTGCGTGTGTGTGTGTGTGTGTGTGTGTGTTTAACTGTATTTGACCAATTAAGTAGGCTACACTCGTACACACAGCAGCTCATGTCCACGCAAATTAAAATAAAATTTTTTTCTCCTGTTGAAATTTTGTGGCCGAACTCTGCAACTTGTCGCAATTGAGCTTTTATGGACGTTCTGTGCGGCGCACGTAACGTATACGCAATTACGCAGACGGGCTGCAACAGCTGGTTGCAAAACAGACAGAGAGAGAGAGAGAGAGAGAGAGAGAGAGAGAGAGAGAGAGAGTGACGCATGTAATAGAAATTATTTACACACAAACAGAGAAATGTTCTCCGGCCCGGGCACCAGACAAACGAAATCGATTTCTAGACAATTGTTTTTAAAGAATTTTTACACACTGAGAGTATGGACAAGGGAGTATTCGATATCTGTTAATAATTGGATGAATAATATTTGAAAAAAAAAAAAAACAATAGTTAAAACAGAAAATAATTCATTACAATTACTTAAATTAAAAAAAAAAAATTAACAATTCAATACGAAAATTAAAACAAAAAATAATTAAAAAAGAATTTATTTAAGACTAAAGCAATGAAATGAAAGGATTCATATATAGTTTATTCTAATAATGAAAATTACAAAAATATTTAAGATATATATATCAAAAATAAAATAAAATAAAATAAAAAATAAAGAAATAAATAAAAAATAGAAAAAAAAATACAAAAAAAATCAAAAACTAATATAAATTATTATTTTAATAAAAGAACAAATAAAAAAATGATTTGGTAATACAAAATTTTTTAAAAATATTACAGTAATTTAGAATAAGTAATTGAAACTGTGAAAAATAAATAATACAAAAATATTTCAATAATTTTTAATTATTAATTATATAATTAAGAAAATCATGAGTGAATCATTATTAGAATTAGTTTTGGCATGAAGAGAGGGAGAAAGAGAAGCAGAGATATATTTACAGAGATATATATACATATATAAAAAAAAGAGATAGAGATAGTTAGAGATATCCAGTAAAGTAAATACTTCCATCCATTTTTATACCAAATGGCATAGATGTAGCTTGAAAATATAATTAAAAAAAAAAAAAGAAAGTATTTTCATTCCTTCGTATAGCATATCAATTTGTATTCCCATTGCTCTCTTAACTGGTCGACCAATATCCACGCGAGGCTAGAGTTGCAGCCAAGTCAATTAGAAAACTCGAATGAAATTGTACAATATGCAGCTGTCAAGAAAAATAAAATAATATGCTAGTAGCTCTACGAATTGGGCACTGTAAATGACAATGAAATTACATTGAAAATGTTGCAGTTGTTTATGTTGTTTATGTTGTTGTTGCGCATACGCAACGTTTGCCATGGCGAGAAGCACGACAAGGCATTGCCATTTTAGCTATTTCAGCCATTTTAGCCATTTCAATGCATTTCAAGCAGTCGTTGGCTGCTTGTCGACAGCAGCAGCAGCAGCAGCAGCAACTGCATGCCGTAGTGCCTTTTGCTCTGGCCCTGGCCCTGACTCTGACTCTGACTCTGAGTCTCTTCTGTCTCCATTTGGCTGTGTAACAGGTGCAGGCAGCAGCATTTCCTATATTCTTTTTCGTTTTTATTTTTCGTTCCTCCTCCGTCTTTTTGTTGTTTCTGCTGCCACAACTCAATTTATTTCAACATGTACTTTTGAAACAATGAATTTCACTTTAGTTGCTAATGGATTTTGTACGATGCAAGCAGCTTGTGTGTGCTGTCTAGCTATGGGTTGTTTTTTTGTTTTTTTTTTTTTGGTTCGGGTCAGCTGCCAAGAAAACTGCGTGAGACAGGCCAAGTTGAAGTACTCGAGTGTTCTTTATGCTCTTCTACTCCTGCTGCTTCTGCTATGTTGCTTCGCATGCCTTGCATTAATGCATTTTGTTTGCTTTTGGTGACACGCCCACACACGCGCACCCACAATGACAAATGAAAGTTGACGCACACTCGTTTATTGAGACAAACGGCTGATGAGAGAACTTTGAGTTAGTTTTTCTTTTTTGCCTTTGAATGCTGTCACCCAGGCTGTCTGCTGTCTGCCACGCCCACTCTCATTATGCTAATGCAAATGAGCGAGGGCAGCTGAGATCTGCACAATTAAAATGCACCCGAAAGTGCGTACCCAAACGGCAATCAGACTGCGACTCCTGCTCCTGCTCCGACTCCTGCTCCTGCTCCGACTTCGACACTTGCATACGTAAGCCAGGACACTTAATTAATTTTCTTTTAAATTACATTTGCCATTGCCAGCTGGCTGTCCGGCATCAGCATAGCTCCATTCGTTCACTGTTGACTCTATAAAGTACATTTGCAGCTGCAGTTAGCTAATGTTGTTGTTCTTATTACGCACAGAGTCCCGTTTCTCCTCCCCCCTCCCCACTCACAGCTGACAACTTTGCAACGCAAATACAAAACTTACGCCCTTGTGGCCATTGTCATTGAGGGTGAACTTTTCTCTGCTCTGTGTAGATGAATAGTTTTCATGTTGTTTGTGCCTTAGGCCAGACAAGCGGCACCTAATAGAACATCTCAACGTCCTCTCAAACATCAATTTACATTGCATCTTTTCATATTTCTGATTAAGTTGACAACTGAATTTTACAGGCATAACAAGCTTGACTTTAAAGTGAAAACTGGGTTGAATTTATAATTTATTTGCAGTCTCTGATTTTATTTGAGTTTACGAATATATTTAAAATAATTTAATTTGATTTTCCTTAAGTTAGTATAGAATATATAATATATTTAATATGTACAAAATTTATAAAAATTGTATATATAATTTTATAATAATTTTATAATAATTCATCAATAATTTCTGCTTAAATAGGAGCATTTTATTAACATTTATATTAGCCAATGAGCTGATCCTGTTGATATATGATACATCTGATGCAATAAACCATTCGCTAAAATAAAACGGCTAAAACAAACAAGAAAACAACATTTTATTTTATTTTTATTTATTTATTTTCATTAAGGGTTATTGACAAACATAGAGTCAACTAAAAATAAAAAAGCCTAACAAAGTACAGAGAATATCACTAGTAGCACCGACCCGATGGGGGTGTTTTATTTGCCAGTCCGGCCAGCTATGCCCACATTTCACAGCCAAATATGGTCAGTGCTACTAGTGAAGCTATGAAAAAAAGGTGTTAGTAAGAAAACTTAAACAACATATTAGAGCATATATATTAACTATATGAAATTAAAAATAAAATAAAACAAAAAAAAAAAAAAAAAACAAAAAACAAAAAATAAATAAATAAATAATAGTAATAATAATAAATAAAAAATAAAAAAAAGAAAAAAAAAAAAATTTACAAAAAAAAAAAAAAAAAAAGAGAAAAGAAAAAAAAAATTTAAGAAAGATTTAGTACAGAAAGAGAAAAATGAAGATATTAAAAGAAGTTGCGAAAGAGAAAATACAGATAATGAGAAATCAAAAAAGAAAAGTGTAAAGGAATAGTCGAAAAAGAGTATAGAATAGAATTGAGAATTCACAACACAACATTGGCAACGAAAAATGTGTACCAATGCTTATGCCTGGGCATTGTGCGTGAATTCCCTAAGATAAGCTGATAGAGTAGATTTAAGTTTAGGAAGAGAGAGTTCTAAGGGAAAAACGTGATAGTATTTATTAAAATTCACACAAAGGACATAAAACGCGCTGTGCAAAGAATAATCCCTAGTGCAGACTGGTAAGTGGAGGGGCCGATAGTGTCTAGTTGTTCGGGACGGAACCGAAAAACTTAGACGACCCAACAGGGAGGCTGAATCAATGTCACCACTAATCAATTTATGCAAAAAAACAATTCCTAGAATTGTCCTGCGATTGGTTAGTGATGGAAGGTCAATAAGCTGGAGCCTACTATGATAAGACGGTAATCGTACATTACTGTCCCATCTAAGGTCTCTTAAGGCAAAGAGAAGAAACTGTTTTTGGACCGATTCAATACGATCCTGATACAGTTTGTGCTGAGGAGACCATACAACAGAGCAGTACTCTAAGATAGGACGCACAAGCGAAGTAAATAATCGCTTGGTGGTAAAAGGGTCTTTAAATTCCTTAGACCACCGTTTAATAAAGCCAAGCACACTTTTGGCTTCATTAACGATGGTAGAAATATGGAGATTGAAGTTAAGTTTACAGTCAAAGAGCACACCAAGATCTTTGACTGTATAGATGCGTCTTAGGGAAATGTTGCTAATTTTATAATCAGCTATTAGGGGAACGGTACGACTAAAGGTCATTGTCATACACTTTGAACAATTTAAGTCCAGCTGGTTTGCCACACACCAAAGTTGAAATGCGTTTAGGTCATCTTGAAGGTGATGATGACCATTTGCATTGGAGTAGGGAAGGCAAAGTTTAACATCATCAGCATACATAAATATGGTGGAATGTGAGATACAGCTAGGAAGGTCATTTATGAAAAGGGAAAAGAGCAATGGACCCAAATGGCTACCCTGAGGTACACCAGACGATACAAAGATCTCTTTAGACATAGCTGTTCTCAGCAAGACTCTTTGGGTTCTACCCATTAAATAGGAAGAAATCCAAGACACAAGTCTAGGTGAAAATCCTAAGCGTTCAAGCTTAAGAATAAGTATATGATGATGTACAGAGTCAAATGCTTTACTGAAGTCAGTATAAATAACATCAGTTTGCATTTTTTTAGCAAAGCTGTCATTAATGAGCGAAGTAAACTCGAGTAAATTAGAGGATGTTGATCGATTTTGAACAAAACCATGTTGAGATGGTTGAATAATCGATTTGCAAAAATGCTGCAAGGCCGACGTTATTATTTTCTCAAATAACTTCGGAATAGCAGATAATTTGGCAATGCCTCTATAATTGGAAATATCAGATCTTCCACCTTTTTTATATAAGGGAATGATAAAAGAATCTTTCCAAATTGACGGGAACACAGAAGTATCCAAAGACAAGTTAAACAATTTTAGTAGATGTGACTGAAGAGAAACACTGCACTCTTTAATCACACAACTAGGAATATTATCTGCACCAGGAGAGAAAGATGATTTCAATGTCCTAATGGCTGCAGCCAGAGAGGCTGCAGTAACTTTAGGAGCATTAATAAACCCAAATTCAGGAAGTGAATATGGATATGAGTTGCTGTTGAGATCAGCAGAAGAATAAGTGGATTGAAAAAAATCAGCAAATAGATCAGAGGAATCCTGGTCATTGCAAGTTTTTACACCACCAAGGACAAATGACGATGGCAAACCAGAAGATTTACGCTTCGAATTAACAAATGAGTAAAATTGTTTAGGATCTCGAGCAAACTGACGTTTGCAACGTATAAGATAATTCTCATAACAACTAGAATTCAAAAGATTGAAATTTGACTTGGCAATGGAATATTTGGACCAGTCAACACTTGAACCAGATTTTTTATAATTTCTGAAACATTTGGTTTTAATGTTTCTTAAGTTCGAAAGTGTTTTGGTAAACCAGGGTGGCTTATTTGAAACTGGCGAAAAACGGCAGAGAGGGACACAAACATCCAGAATAGAGTTTAAGGTAGAATAAAAGAACGATGCTGCCAAATTAATATCAACCGACTCATATAAAATAGACCAGTCTGTTGAATTAATTAATTCATTAAGAAGAACAAAATTACATTTACGATAACAGCGACTAAGCTTAGAAGGCATTGGAGTATTAGTGGGAGGATTATCAACACTGAATAAAACCTCTAAAGTGGGATGATGTGTATCCTCTGGTAAGCAGAAAGGAGTTGATCTCGCGACATTTATGAGCGAATCATGATTAACAAACACAAGATCTAGAGTGCGATTTAGATGGTTTGAAATAGAGTTAATCTGAAACATAGACAAGTTAAACAATTCATCAAAGAGATAGTGATCGATAGTCGGAATAAAGTAATTTGCATTAAAAATTGATGACCAAGAAGTGTTGGGAATATTAAAATCACCCAAAACCAGAAACAAGTCTTTATCATTTACATGATCATAAATTTCTTTAATACAAGTTATATGTTGAACATAAACTTGTATATCAGACGATGGAGGGATGTAAGAGCAAGTGATAAATAAGGAGCACGATGGGAGAGTTAATTTAACCCCTATAATCTCTGCATCATGAAGGGACGAAAAGCTAAACCCTTCGGAGAGAATACAGGATTTAACAGCAATTAACACCCCACCCCCTCTACGCATAGCACGGTCAAGTCTATAAATAGTGAAATTACTTGAAAGGATCTCGCTATTATGAACATTTTTACACAGCCATGTTTCAGTGAAAGCAATAATGTCATATTGAACACTAAAACTATGTAAGAATAAATTTTTAAGTTTAGTATTAAGGCCGCGTACATTTTGATAAACTAGGGACATATGAGAAGAGGAATGTAAACTATTTAGTTTTTTGGTATAATGTTTGATGTTGATTGCACCGAAGGTGGATTCAAGGAAACAGGAGTTGATTTGTTGCGATTCTTATGTTTGAATTCATGCACGACTACGTGAGGTGGCCAGAATTTAGGGTCACATATGGTTGTAAAATATTCCATCGGCACATTAATCTTAAATGAAGCAATTTCTCGCGGAGTTGCGAAACTAAACTTCGATATAAAAACATTGGCTGATATCTTGCTAGAAATAAAAGCAGATACTGCCTCACATGTAGTATCAGATGAAAGCCTAGATAAAAATACTTGCTTTCGAGGAGAGACAACGGATAAGGTGATGCCCGGAGTGGCCGACTTATTATCACTCTTTGTTTGAGCAACAATAGAAGTAGTATCCAAATTTGGAACAGGGGCTTGGGGTTGAATAGAAACATCAACATGAGAAACAGATATGGGACCAGGTGAAGGAGGATCAAGTGAATTAGGAGCCGATGACAAAACAGAGGCGCAAGGTGAGGGAGGAGCAAGCGAATTAGGTGACGGTACTAATATAGAAGGAGTTACCGACAACAAAGGAGTATCCAATTGAGAGAGAGGATTTTCAAGGCCGTACTGATTTAATATTTCTTCAGCAGCACCCATGTCACTGGTCAACTGCATAGAAATCTTCTTCAGTTTCAAAAATTGTGCCCTCACAGCACAATACATTTTAGAAAAGTTGATCTGTTTATCCAAGCAAGTCGGACAAGACCAGCGTACGCCTCCACTACCAGCTTTAGTAGTGGACATAATCTTGTCATACTCACGCCCAGTAAGACCTGCACACTTAGTATGCATCATATTATCACACAACCAGCAATTAATAAATTGCGGTTGAGCAGAATCAACTGCCTGCTTGTAACTGCAAGCTTTTTTGCAGCAACTCATATTGGCAATTGGGATCAAACACAAATTACTGAATGTAAACACAAATGAAAAAAACAAAGAGAGGTATAAATGTGTCGAGAGCGAGTCCAACAACAAAACAGTCGTTACAGAACGCAACGAAAATATATGTTGTGAGAGCGAGTCAACAACAAAAACAGCCGTTAAAGAGCAGATCGAAAGTACACAGCGAGAGAGTATACTTGCACAACACGAAAATCAAAAATTCGAGAGAGGCAAATACAACAACAGTAGAATAGTGAGAGCAAATTATGCACACACAACACTAACAAACTTAGAAAGAGTGAACTGGGGAGAGCGCCAACAAATAGAAACACTAAAGCAAAAATGCAGATAATGAAACTAATGAACCGACGCTGCACACAAACTTCACAAAATAAAAAGGCAAATTATTAAAAACACAGCGAACCACGGATCAAACCTTGCACAGGAAATATAGATATTTGCAATATTCAACCGAAACGCAATTATGTGAAATTTAACATTACCATATAACTAAGAAAACAATAATAATTGCAGAGCACAAAATCAAACACGTCTGTTAACTCTCACTGAGAACTCTCTCTGTTACATCAAATATTTCAATTTGAAACATGTATAAATTGATTTCAAATAAATTGCATAATGACGCTACTTTTTGGCCAGAACTGCAATTGCTTCAATCAATGGGCCCGACTCCTGCTGCAGAGTTTTGGAGTCTGAGCTGAGGCTTAGTTGCCGATGACATGTGTCAGGTGCAATCAAATACGCTTTCAAAGCTTAAACGCTTTTGCGGCAGTTCGTGTAAATTTCAAACAAGCTGCCACAGCAACTGTGAACAGCTAGCAGGAGCAGGAGCAGGAGTCGGGGCGGGAGCAGGAGTCGAGGAGGAGCACCCACCATGTCACGTTGCCAAAATTGTTAGGCTGCCATGTGAAGACCTGCATGCAAGCTGGTGTGTGCGTGTGTGTGTGTAGGTGTGTGTGCGTGTGTGTGTGTGTCTGTGAAAGGCACCGAGTTTGGTTATGCTTTTACTTTTGTGGCATTGCTTACTAATTGAATTAATGTACACAATTTCCAAACAAAGTTTCTTACAGCGAGGCAGCAGCAACATGCCCGAGCAGCAGGTGGGGCAAGGTGGGGCAGGTGGGGCAGGTGCTGGGAGCGCTAAGGTGGCACGACACATGTGCGCGATTGAAATCAGTTTTGGCAGCGCCAAGCGAATTGAATTTGTCGCCCTCAAATGCTCTGCCATGACCTTTTCCTCTCCTTCCTCTCTCTCTGTCTCTCTCCCGCTCTATCTGCTGCTCTATCTGTTGCTTTGTGTCTCTCTGTGTGTGTGTGCGTGCGTGTGTCGAAGTAATTTTAAAACAATTTGCTCGTTTAATGCCAAAACATGTAAAGTTTTTTAATTGTCTACAAATTGGCAACATTTGCAGCAGCTCGCAAGTGGAAAAGCGCTCAAAGCCGGCGCCGTAGCTGGAGCTGGAGTTGGAGCCAAAGCCAAAGCCAATGCCAAAGACATTGAAAAGTCGTCGCCAAAGTTGGCGTCGCTTTCTGGCCAAAATTGTTGCTGTCACATGTTGCACTTGGCGCCTGTTCACAGCCTTTTAATTATATTTAATTGAAATTCGAAACCACAAGCCGCATTCGTCTCTAAAGTGAATTTCAGTTAATGTGCCGCGAAACAGTTGAAATTAGTTTTTTGGATCGCTTAACTCTCTCTCTCTCTCTCCCTCTTTTCATTTCCATAAATTCAAGCTGCTGTTAAATTCTCATTGGTTGTGCTTGCTATAAAGTTATGTCAATGAATTGAGATGTACTTCAATTAATAAAGGGCTAATTTTAAAGGTTCTGAAGGAAAAAATTAATAAATAATATATTATATAATAACAAAAAATAAAAATAAAATAAATAAAATAAAATAAATAAAAAATAATTTAAAAAAATATATTTTAAAAAATTGATAAATAATAAGACTGATATGATAAATAATAAATTTTACACATACTAAAATTAAAAAAAATATAAATAAATAAATAAAAATAAAATACAGAATAAAAATAATATGTTAAATAATAAAAAATAAATAAATAAAATAAAAATAAAAATAAAAATAAAATAAATAAAATAAAATAAATAAAAAAGAACAAAAAAAATATAATTAAAAAAATGTATAAATAATAAGACTGATATGATAAATAATAAATTTTACACATACATTTATTTGTTTATTTTTTTTTTTTATATTAACAGAAAAATTTTAGATAAATAAATCAACACGGCATAAATTCAAACGAATAAATTTTTATATTATTTTTAAATTTATTAAATTGTATATATTAGTTTTTTTTTTTTTTTTTTTTTTTGAATATATGATTATTTAAAAAAAGAAAAAGCTTTTAAATAGCTTATTTTCTGTTCATTTTTGGTTGAATTGTTATTGTTATAGTTTCTTATTATTTTACTGAACAAGAATCGCGCAATATTAATCATACACATTTTTTTTTTACACTTATATATTATATTATAAAATAAAATAATTATATTGTAAATATAATAAAATTATATATATATATACTTTTAAGTCAGCTTTTATTTTAATTATCGAGAAAGAATAGAAAAAATAATATTAATCATAAAAGAAATTAATCTACTGTTAAGCCAGTTTAAGCTTAGCTTAGCATAGCTCTTATAACAATTTTTTTATCTACTTAAATGTATATACATATATAGTTCTTTTATTTCTACACATTAAAGCACCAGCCAGCACCACCACCACAAAAACTGTGGCAATGTAAAGTCGAAAATGTTTATGTCATTTTAACTGTGCGCAATGAAATTTCAGACTGTGGCACTTGGCCGCATTCGGCTCACTTGACAGTTTTGTAGCGTGCACAAAACTAATTTGCACTTGAAACCACAAAAGCAAAAGTCAACCACTTGTCTAGCAGCAGCACGATGCACCGCTAAGCTAGCTGCTGCCTGGCAGCTTGGCGGCTCAGTATCATGTGTCCTTGGCCGTCTGTTTTGTTTGTGTTGGCCATGCAGCAGCTGAATGAAGTGTAAATGAGATTTTTATGCAACACCCAAACCAACGGCCACAAGATGCAGCCAAGTGCTGTCGACATTGCGACCATTTCTATTTTTTGTTGTTGTTGTCTGATTTTATTGCTTAAGTTGCGAGTCATAAAGCTCATTACGGCCAGGAAATTGCATATAACATTACAGAGCTCACACACACACACAGCGTAGCTAAGCAACCTACAAGCAGCAAGTGAATCAGAGCTTAATTAATGTGCATCCCGCACAACAGCTTGCGGCACGCAGCTTCGCCTTGCAACGCTGCAGGAGCCGCAACAGTAATCGGGCTGGCAAAGGCTGGCAGGCGAAATACATAGAAAACGAAAACATGTCAGGCTTCAGAAACATAATTGTGTTAAATTTGCAGCAAATATGTTTTTGTTAGTTGCCATTGTTGTTGGCAAAGAAAATATTGCCATTTGACGTTTGCCGTTGCCGTTGCCGTTGCCATTTGCCGTTTTGCTGTTTTCCCATTTTCTCATTTTGCTGCTATTGACGCAGCTAGTTTCCTCTAGCATAACTCAACTTTTGTGGCTTGACGCATACGCAACGTGTGTGCATAAGATTAAGCATACGCACGGTTGGCTGCCCGCATCAACTAAGAACTTTACACAAATGTCATGCCCTGACATTCAATGTCGTTCTCTGCACATGTGTGTGTGTGCATGTGTGTGTGTCAAATATATTCGAATATAAATTGCCAGACGTATGCCTGGGAAGTCCTTTGGCACTCTCAGTCCCAATCCGAAGATAAAGTACAATTAAAATAATAATAATATGGCAAATATCTCAGCATCTGCTAAGCAAGTTTGCACAACTAATTTATAAATGAGAGGCAATCAATCTACGTAACTAAGCTGAGACTGCTGTGCAATGCAATTGAAGCAAAAGTCTAGCAAATTGAGACATGCCTGATTCCATGCAGTTAACTTTAAGTACAAAATCGAACAGAGAATTAAATATATTATTTGCAATTATATAGATATATAATAAAATGTATGGATGATTTATAATATAATTGATATTTGTTGTGTAAGAAAATAATTACTTTATGGATCTGTCTGTGAGGCAACATTTAAATATTGATAGTGAGTCTGCGTCTGAATATTTAAGCCACAAAAACAGCTGTCAGACATGGCAGAACTTTTGTTTATTTTCTATGAAAATTTTGAATTATTTATTAGCACAGCTAGGCGATATATACTATAATTAGAATCAAGAGCAGAACTAAGGAGAATTTATAATTTTTCTTTATGCTTCTTACAAGTTAAGTAAAGTTTCTTTACAAGTTAAATATTATTATTTACTCCTAATGCCTAATGCCTAATGCTTATTGAGTTTTATTTGAAAAAAGACTAAAACTAATTCCAGCCATAGCTCTGAGGACAGAAAATATCAATGTATATTATTATTAATTTTTTTTTTTTAGAGTAAAAGTATAAATGAAGAATAAAGGGTTAATTTTAAAGGCTCTGAAGGAAAATATCAATAAATAATATAAATGATATGTTAAATAATAATAAAAAAAATGAATAAATAATAAATAAAAAAGACATGTTAAATAATAGAGTATATAATTCCTTAATTAATTTGTTTTTTTTTTTTTAGTGTAAGAGTATGAAATTAAAAAATTAAATAATAAATTAAATATACATATATAAATAAAAATTAATTTGCTAATATTGAAAATAAAACAAAAAATAAATATATAAAAAGAAAAGTAAAATATGTATAAAATATATATATTTAATAAATTTTTATTAAAAAAAAAGGAAAGTTTTTATTTATTAAATATTTACTGAAGTAAAAACTATCAATTTATTTAAGTGTACTACGTACATATGTTTATATGTATATTAATCTTTTCCTTTTTTTATTTATTTTTTTTTTTTATTTTTATTTATATTATATTAAATTATATTATATTATATTAAATTATATTATATTATATTATATTATATTATATTATATTATATTTATATTACATTATATTTATTTTACTAAATATGTCAACATTTTCAAGCAACCCTAAGAATGTTAAGTATGTAGCTTGACTCTAGGGTATACACATCTCATTCGTATCTCAACTTCCATGGAAAATATTCTCTTCCGTTTTACAAGGACAACATCTGGACCGATAATTGAATTAAAACTCTGCCATAAAAATAATGAAATTAGAATAGATTTTCGTTTGTTTTGTAATTTCTAAGAACAGCATAAAGTTTTGTATTTGTTTTCTTGCTTGTGTTGGCCAGTGTCAGTAACGGCTTTTAGTGGCCATGTCAGCATTATTAAAGCAATTAATTTATATCTGTTGGATCGGCAACAAGAACTGTCGTAGTTTGTGCGACGATTAATTAAGCCTGTCATCGTGTAAATTTTGCTAAATTATTATCAATACGCTGGCCGGCGATAACAGCGAGGACAGGTGGCCCATACATACATACATATATGAGGGCGGGGTTGGACCTGGGTACACAGGCTCGCTTGGCCAAATTGCAATTGCGATATGACAATAATGCAATCAAACAATCAATCAATTAATGTCTGCCCGAATTAATGTTGAATATTATGTATTATCGTCAATGCCATCATTAGCACTAAATTCAATTATATTACCAGGCTGGGCAGGCAGTCAGGCAAGGCAACGCAGGATGTCAGGCAGTTTGTCAGTCAACCAATTGATGATTCATCATTGTTAAATTTTTGCCACCTTTCAGTTTTCGCTGTGTGCGTGTGTGTGTGTGTGTGTGAACTGAGTTCTGTTTGTGTTATGCTTCAAAAAGTTCATAAAAATAGAAATAAATTTCGGGTGAATTTGTTCCAAATTTGATGCTTTAATATGGCCTCCACGGGCGCCCCAAATATCGAGGTTCTTGAGATGTACAACGATGTCTATAACTCTAGACAGTTCTCACTCTGGTGCATTGCTCTGGCATCGGTCGTCTTTATGTTCTTTCAGCTGCACAGACGTCCACAATAAGCAAGGCTAAAATGAAAAATAAAATGCCCGTTAAAAATCAAAGTGGTTTGTTTTTTTTTTTCTTTGTAAAAAGACAATCAAGTCGGTAGTGCTTGACTGGGAGATATCCTAAAATCAGAGCAGAACATTTATATAAATTATTCATTGTTGATCTTAGGGCAAGAACTAGAACTAGGTTTTGTAGTGCTCACACACATGCACATATATACACAAAGAGACACTTGTGAAGGTTTGGTAGCTATCTAAAGAGAATCTGATCAGGTATCTACTGGAAATCAGGGTATATTAGTTAAGTTAATATGTATGTAACAGGCAGAAGGAGGCGTGTCAGACCCCATAGATTATATAAATTCCTTAAGAGAAGAAGGAGCTGTGTAGTTTTAGCTCTGTCCATCTACCTCTCTAGCGAAGAATTCTTGATATATCAGTTGCTTGAAAGGTTCAGGGGATATCGAGCTCTAGTCGAGCAGTCTCAACTAGAGCTATCCTACTGGTCTCTATATAATCTATACAGCTTTTCAGCCCAACTGTTACTGCTTAGTCAATCCAAAATCATCTTTAAAGTATTCAGAGAAACTTACTTTCCCTAGACTTTTCCCAGTTTAAGACACAGCAACAACAAGTTTCGATTTCATTTCAACTTCAAACGAATTAAATTCGATTATTAATCGATAAATTTGCACCGACATTAAGTTGATATAATAATATTGATATATATTTTTTGGTAATCGCAGATTTGATATCTGATGGAATATGCTCGGCTTGTTTGTGTGCGCAAAATGTAGACGTTGCTCATACGCCATGTATGGCTGACGTCTCTCTTTGTGCGTGCGACATATGCAAATATTGATGAAAGTGCGTGTGTGTGTGTGAGCAGTTGTGCATAATAATATGCAAATGTATTGTGCGTCTGTGAGAAAAACAAATACACGCCTACATGCACATAGTGTGGGAGAAGGAGTGGTGGTGGGGGAGGGGGCCATAAAAGTTAAGTAAATATATAAACATGCAGCGGCTTACGCATGCCTGACTGTCAGTCGCTTTATTGTTGTTGTGGTTGTTGTTGTTGTAACTGCATGTTTATGTTGTTATTGATATGTATACACATATACACATGTATTCACAGCACATATATATATATGTATGTGTGTGTATATCTGTACATGTATGTATCCCTATAAGTGGAGCAAACATTGAAATCAGTTCTGTATCGAAAAGCCAAACGATAGTCCATGCACGAGTATATGAATATGAATATAAACATAAAGCCATCTACTTACACATATGGCTCTGCCTCCCTTCCTCCATCCCTCTCTCTCTTTCTCTCTCTTATCTGTTTGGCGCTTCTTTTTTTTCAATAAATTGTGCGTGAATGATGCATAAATCAAATAAAGTTAAAAAATTATATTTCGCCGTCGCGCATCATACGAAGCGTAAAAAAGCGTAACGCTCATTTCTTTTTTCTTCTTTTTTTTTTTTTAATCCAGCTGTCATGTAAATGGGCGTGAGTGTGTGTGTGTGAGTGTGAGTGTATTTACTGGCAATTTGTGCATTCACATACAATGTATAAATATACGCGCATTCAAAGTGAAAAGCAAATTGCATTAAGGTGAACGCTTGTTAATAAATAAACATTACTTTATTGCATCGCAGTGTATTAAATGCCCCGTTAAGATGACGAGCCACAGCTGAGGCATATTAGTTATACACTTTTGAGTACTAAAAGCAGTCTAAAGAGTTTTTATATGTGTATCTATCTGTATTTTATTGTATAATCAGGTTAATGAGTGAAGACCAGAATATTCGTCGCAATAACCGTACGGACGCTATAAGCAGAGTCGTTATAACCGGTTCCTACTGTACATCAAAATAAATAAATATATCAAATAATATCCAATTGCAGACTTGGTACCACTAATGAGTATTCTATAGTCGATATTGCCCGACTGCCACGTATTAACTTGTTTTTTATAGCCGTTTTGCTTGAACGTGTTTTAGGGAATCTCCGATCTGTGCGTATGCCAAAGGAATTCATATTAAATTGTTGGCCAAAATGAAAAGACAAAAGATGCCGGAAACCCAGAGACTTCTTATATTCAAATCTTTAATCAATAATCTTTATAAGATGAGCAATGCCAAGATTGAGGTGAATAAAGATGACATCAAGGTGGAGCTGAATAAGTTTGAAATATGAATTTATAAATGTAAATGTTTTAATGCATTGAACTGACTTGATTCTTAAAGAAGCTCATAAATAAATTAAGAGGTGGCAAAGTATCTCTGCTATGAATCTCTGTATAATCATAGCCTATGAATAAAGCATCTAAAAACATTAGTGGAATAGTTAAAGACGTTTTTCGGATGATAATAGTTCAGCAGCTATGATCGAAGGTTTTAGAAACATCAGTGCAGTAATCAAAAACGTTTATTTGATAATGGTTAATAGTTCAGCGAATGCTTGCCCAATATAGAGGCTTCAGGTTGCTTCAGGCTGTGAGTGAAAGACACTTAATTCCAGACATTGAGAAGCGATCAACAGATATTTTCGCATCCTGGCTGCAACACATATGCATTATCATATATATGCTTGACTTCTATAAAAACTAACTTCAGCTACTTACAGTGGATTTCACTCATTTTATGAGCATTCTTCCCTCAACTACTAACCAAATGAAGTCTACAAAGTATTGGAATAATTTCAGTTATCTAGCCAGCTGAAGTGTTTCAGGCTTTATCGCTACTTATTTAGCTTGTCGTATGCAAATGCAAATCTGCAGCTGTTTCAGCGTTTCAGCGACACTTTTTTCTTCACTCAAGTGGATCAGGGGCTACTCCTCCTGCTACTCCTGCTGTATACTTGGGCGCCGTCAGGGCGACTGTCAGCGTGTCAAGTTGGCCTGGGTTTTAAGGCAACTTGAGACTGGCTGGCAGCCGCAGGATGTCATTTTGCAGAGGCTACAGCTGCTGCGGCAGCCGCTGCCCGCACTAATGAAACAAAAACAGACAAGTTAATGTACAGTTGATGTACACTCTAATGGCCAGGCAGGCAGGCAGGCGGGCGGGCGGTCGAATGCCGCATTGCCATCTATCTGGTTAACTGGCCGCCAACTCTTGTCTGCAGATTTGCATAGAAAGTAGCTGCAAAGGAGGCGAAGAAAAGAAAGGGGGGGGGGGGTGGGGCTGGCTAATTGAGTGACTAAGCATCGTTGGCTAAAGTTTTCGACATTCTAATGCCATTGTCAGGCTGCCACTGCTGCTTCCACTGCTGAAACTAGTTAACATTTCCGCTGCTGCGGCAAAAGGCACTTACCTGCTGCTCTTTTGCGCTGTTCCCAATTCTTCATGAATATGGCTTTTATAAATAATTCAAGCGTATGCTGATAGAGACTTTAAGCCCCCGCTTTTTGCTGCTCTCGGCTGCTGCCATTCGAGACAAATTAACAGAGCGCATTGAATGCGGGGCGGGGTCGATGATGCCATACAAAAGACTAAGAACTTGTACAAATGGCACAAATGTCACAGCAACAACAACAACAACCAAGCAACAACAACAACATTAACAAAGAGTGCGCTACAAGCAAAAAGGCAGCTGAAACTTGCGGAAGTTGGCCTTTTGAAATGCAAAACTTACAGCCGCACAATTTTCACAGTTTTCACAATTTTCACAGTTTTGTCGGCGCTGGCAGCAGCAGCAGCAACAACAACAACAGCAACAACATTTTTTTTTTTTTGGGTATTAAAATCATTTGTGCATGTTTTTCGGAATTATTCGAGCATAATTTCTCAACTGGCAGCAGCTGCCTTCGAATATTTCTATATAGTCAGCATATTGACTGCGTTTTGGCATATTTTTAGTTAAAAACTGATGAACGCCCATTCTTGGGCGTGGCGTGGTGGCACGCGCTTCAAAAGTGTTGCCTACTTTTCAGGGCAGCACGCGCCACTGCAAATTAACAACAACAACAACAACAACAACAACAACAAGAAAACTGTCAGCAAAAGCAAACAAAATAACACAATTTACAGTTAATCTAAATGTTGGTTTTTATTAGCCGGCAGAAGTTTCTGTGGCTGCGACTGCAACTGAACTTGATAAAAGTTAAGCCCAGTGCCCAAATGGAATGCTGTTAGCAGCAGGCGGGGAGGGGGGTGGAGGCAGGGAGTGCTTGCTGTGTGTGTGTGTGTGCATGATATAGCAACAGCAAAAGTGACTTTATTATAATTTTCAACTTTTGATTTACTGCGTACTTTGTTACTGTGTGTGTGTGTGTACCAAAATACACACACACACACACATTCAGTTGATTATGCTTTGTGTCTGTGTGCGAGGCTCAAGATGCCAGCAAGGCCAACAGCGCCAACCCACTCGACAGGGCAATCGGCCCAAGGCAGACAATACAAAAGCCATGAACAACCACACAAAATGATGCTAATTTATACACCACAACAACACGAACAACAACAACAGCAACAACCACATCAACAACAACACAAGCAACAGCAACGACACCAAATTGCTGCCAGAGATAGCAAGCGGCAAGAAAATACAATTGCAAAAGTTTCATACAAAAAGATTTACAAAATTACAATAATAAAAACAACAATAAAATTAAGCATTGTAATATGGTGACAACAGAACACAAAAAAAAGAGCAACAAAAATGAAGACGAAGACGAAAATGAAAATACAAAATGAAAACAGACTCTGGCAGAATCAAATCAATCTAAAAGCAACTCGAGTTGTTTATGCTCTCTCTCTCTCTCTCTCTCTCTCACTCTATGAGAATTATCTATTTATTGGAAAAGTTTAATAATGCTAAGGAAATTTTTGATTATTATATTTATAAATAGAAGAATACATACATATGAATACAAGCTTTTTATAAGTGAATCAAATGAATTCAAATAAATGGAAGAGAAGAGGTATTCATGAGGCATGAATAAAATATAAAAATACTAGAAATATATTTTTTAAACATTTTTTATGTAATATTTATTATATATAAATTATAAGATATTAAAATGTTTATTATATTCTTTTTATATTTTTTTATACCCTGAACCCATTTTCAATGGGAAATCAGGGTATAATGGTTTTGTTAAAATGTATGTAACAGGCAGAAGGAGGCGTGGCAGACCCCACAAAGTATATTTATTCTTGATCAGGGTGACGAGAAAAGTTGATTTAGCCCTGTCCGACTGTCTGTCTGTCCGTATGTTTGAACGCGTCGATTTCCGAAGATACAATAGCTACTTACTTACTTTTTTTTAAAATGTCCGTATATAGCACGCGCATATCGAGTTTATCACAGAATAACGATAACTCGTCCGTTGACATCGGAAGGACCAAATACATCGATTTACATCAAAATATTGGGGGGTCATCTAAGGATCAAAGGACATTCATGGTAGATCAAATCGACAAAACCCAGCCGCATCCTTGCAGATCCTGGCGTGTGACATCTCACATAGTGCATAATGTCAAGGAGTACAAATTAGCCAAAGGACATACTGATCGTACTTTTATTGTACAAGTTATACAAGATTTCTTCTGGTATAAGCATTGGGACGGAAATTGTACAAGTCCTTGGTTCTTAGATAACATACTAATCCTTTGCAGGCAAACATTGGCGCTACTCCTCGTGAGTCTAAAACACCAATTACTTTCGTCCTGCGTAAGGATATAGCTGAATAGGAGCTATTTTTCTAAAAGATTTTTTTCTTACCTGCAGTCTGCAGCGAACAAAAATGCTTTAATAAATCAAAAATGAAACAAAAATATACACAGCCCAAAAGTATGCAGCAAAAACTTGCAAATTTGTGTATGGTTGGTGAATAAATAAGCTGCCGCTTGAAAGTATGCAATAAAATTTAAATGAACTGCAATTGACGATCGTTTTAAACGTAATTTTCATATTTATTTATTTTTTTTTTCAGCTAAAATATGTAGTTAAAAATGAATTGAAAAATATGATTTTTTTTTTAATGTATTTATATTTATATATCAAAAATACGTTTAAAACGATCGTCAATTGCAGTTCATTTAAATTTCATTGCATACTTTCAAGCGGCAGCTTATTTATTCACCAACCATACACAAATTTGCAAGTTTTTGCTGCATACTTTTGGGCTGTGCATTTTTTGTATTTTTGTTTTATTTTTGATTTATTAAAGCATTTTTGTTCGCTGCAGACTGCAGGTAAGAAAAAAATCTTTTAGAAAAATAGCTCCTATTCAGCTATATCCTTACGCAGGACGAAAGTAATTGGTGTTTTAGACTCACGAGGAGTAGCGCCAATGTTTGCCTGCAAAGGATTAGTATGTTATCTAAGAACCAAGGACTTGTAAAATTTCCGTCCCAATGCTTATACCAGAAGAAATCTTGTATAACTTGTACAATAAAAGTACGATCAGTATGTCCTTTGGCTAATTTGTACTCCTTGACATTATGCACTATGTGAGATGTCACACGCCAGGATCTGCAAGGATGCGGCTGAGTTTTGTCGATTTGATCTACCATGAATGTCCTTTGATCCTTAGATGACCCCCCAATATTTTGATGTAAATCGATGTATTTGGTCCTTCCGATGTCAACGCATCGAGTCTTATCAAAATTTGCAAGGATATGACCAAGTTAGAGCTTATTTTCTATATCAGGATATTCTTTGCATAGCCATAACTCAGTCATATCCTTGACGATCCTGTAAGGACATACCATTTTGAGCTTGTGAGCAACTCAGCTATCGATTGGCATTCAAGGATTTTGAGGATTCCATAAAAAATTGTATCCCAAATTTTTGCAAGGGGTTTGGTCGAAAAATGGCCAACTGCCACCTTAACTTGGCTATTTGAAGGACTAGCAGCTTGTCTTTTTTACCATAGAAAGTCCTTAGGCCAATGATGACGAATATGAAAGTAGAAGGACGAAAGTCCTTTTAACATCGGATAAATAGGGACTTTTTTGTGCAGAGAAAACTGCCTCTAGCTCAGCCGTATCCTTGCGTATCCTGGCAAATTTGACAGCACACTAAATGGGGTCACCAGGACTACCAACTGGCCAAAGAACATTAAAATCGTCCTGGCGGCTAACGAGATATTGGCGTTTTAGCGTGTTTTGGGTGATTTCCTTAGCTGCCGAGGCCGCTCGGCATATCAAGTCCTGGACTCTTAGATAACCCCCCAATATTTTGATGGGGATCGATGCGATGGCTCACACGATCCTAACGCATCATTTTCTTTTGTCCTGCGAAAGGATATGGTGGAGTTATGCCTTAAAAACTTAGACGTGAGGAACTCGGAGAATTCGCTTTGTATTGGAGGAGAAAGAAACAACATATTTTATTTTAGCTCTGTAATGAAATTTATTTAAATAAATATAAATACATTTAAAAAAAATCGTATCTTTCAATTCATTTTTAACTACATATTTTAGCTGAAAAAAAAAATAAATAAATAAATATCAAAATTACGTTTAAAACGATCAATTGCAGTTCATTTAAATTTTATTGCATACTTTCAGGCGGCAGCTTATTTATTCACCAACCATACACAAATTTGCAAGTTTTTGCTGCATACTTTTGGGATGTGCATTTTTTGTATTCTTGTTTTATTTTTGATTTATTAAAGCATTTTTGTTCGCTGCAGACTGCAGGTAAGAAAAAAATCTTTTAGAAAAATAGCTCCTATTCAGCTATATCCTTACGCAGGACGAAAGTAATTGGTGTTTTAGACTCACGAGGAGTAGCGCCAATGTTTGCCTGCAAAGGATTAGTATGTTATCTAAGAACCAAGGACTTGTAAAATTTCCGTCCCAATGCTTATACCAGAAGAAATCTTGTATAACTTGTACAATAAAAGTATGATCTGTATGTCCTTTGGCTAATTTGTACTCCTTGACATTATGCACTATGTGAGATGTCACACGCCAGGATCTGCAAGGATGCGGGCGACGAGAAAAGTTGATTTAGCCCTGTCCGTCTGTCTGTCCGTCCGTCTGTCCGTCCGTCTGTCCGTATGTTTGAACGCGTCGATTTCCGAAGATACAATAGCTAGAGACTTCAACTTTTTTTTAAAATGTCCGTATATAGCACGCGCATATCGAGTTTATCACAGAATAACGATAACTCGTCCGATTATTTTTTTATCGATAAAAAACCTTATCGAAAGACAATTATAAAATTATATCTCCAATATCTTTTGAGCTAGAGTCTTCAAATTTGAAATGTAGACTCATATGTTGATTATAGAATTTCGGTTTTTTTTTATAATTCACCCCCACCCCTATATCCACCCCCTCACCCTCACCTTTGTAAAAGGCGTATTTCAAATACTAGAGACTTGAGCTTCAGCATATACACGCATAGTAATGATATAATCACAATCTAAAAGTTTCATGAAGAACGTACATCCACAAAAAAGTTATTAAACAATTAAGTTTCCATGAGAAGCCCAACTGCAGCCCATGCGTGTTTATGCGTGCGTGCCTATATGTGCCTATGTATGTGTGTGTGTGTTTCTTTTGTAAGCAAAAAGACGCGGAGAATTATTGAAATATCAGTTCTCCGAAGGGTTCAGGGGATTTCCTAGTCGGGCAGTCTCGACTAGAGCTTTCTTACTTGTTATATTATCATTATATTTTTCTAAAATAAATAAAAGCTGCAGAGCTTGTTAAATTGATGCCTGCAATCAAAATTCAAAGTCTCTTTAATTTGATTGTGCCGAAAAAAAAAACCTCCCACACTCTTACTGTGGTCAATCTTTGACCATATTCGGTTTAAAAGGCAAATGGAATCATGTCTATGTGTATGTGTGTGTGTGTATTCAAGTGTGAGTTTGGCTTTAAACTGTACCTGGCACGTGTCATAATTGCAAATCAATGAGCTGCAGCACAATAGGGGCACTGATTATGACTATGTCATAACGATGATTACGCCAATTGTATCGGCCGAGATATGTATGTATGTATGTGCATATATACAAATATATAGATATATGCATGTGTGTGAGTGTGCTTTGTACGTGCATGTACCGTTAGTGTGTGTAGCATTTTAATAAATTACGTGACAAATTGCAATGCTCTAAGCCTGCCCTGTGGGGAAGGCTTACATGGGGTTGCAGCAGGTGGCTCCCTCTGGCGGCGAATTCCGTTAATGTAGGCTCATTAGTTGAGGCATTAAGGCAGCATTATGAGAATCACAGAGAGGAGCGGGCATTAGAGTAGATGCATTTGCATTTGTAGCGCTGGCAGCGTCTTGCACATTTGCATACGCCAATTGCCTCTCTCACTCCCTCTCTCTCTCTCTCTCTCTCACTCTCACTCTCGCTGCTTGGTGGGGTGTTTGGTATCTGCCGCATTTCTAGTGTAATTTGCAAAATTAAATGACAAAGTTTTGCACACAGTTAACAATATTAAATCGGATTTCAAAGGCGCCGCTACCGACATCGCCGTCGACGTCGACGTCGCCAGTTCCAAATGTAATTACATTTTCTGTTTTGTGTGTTAACAAACCGTATAATTGGCCCCGGCTCTTTGTCGCGTGCGCTCTTGCTCTCGCTCTCTCTCTCTCTCTCTCTCTCTTTCGCTCTCCCCTTCGCGTTGCATTCATGTTATCCTTGCAGCACACTGCCGAAATCCTCGATACCACCTAGCTCGGCCAACACTCAGCAACAGTTAGCCGCACAATTCATTATGTGTTTAATGGCAGCGGACATTGGCCGGGATGCAATTATTCTGAGAGCCATTCCGCTTATTCAATGAGCAGAAAGAAGTCTAGTGCTCACTTATTATCTGTACTAATTAACTGTTCAAACTTTAACTGAACTTCAATATATTGAAGTTTCAAATTCAGTTATATGTATGTATGTATGTATGTATGTCTGGTAGCCTGCTGCTTGTGCATTGTGGTCAAATGCTGAGCATTTCCAATTACCAACATTTTCAAATGGGCTACCAGAATACCAAGATAGCAAGGTGCATATGCGTGCACCACACACACACACGCACATTCACATGCACACATACACACAAACACAGTGAAAGGAATGCAAGCAATCTGCTCGTGTGTAAATATGCAGCTGGCATATTACTTGCTCTAGCACAATTGCAGAGTCCCTTTGTCACATATTTTTGTGGATGGCATCAAGTAAATTTAATGAAATTGTTGCGGCTGCCACTCTGTTGCCACTGGCAACAGAGCAAAGTGTGCGGTACGAATGAGTCGCCGGTCGACGGTTGACGGTCGACGGTCGACGCCATCATCTTTGGCACTTTGTTTGCTCAGGCGTAGTTCTGCAGGCCCCCGTCACACCCGTTGAACCCGACCCACATTGCAGAAAGCCGCCCCAGCCCCAAAAAGTGGGTCAGTTGCACAGGCAATGCGGCATGAAATTTGAGTTGCTCGGCATGTTAAACAAATTTTGTGGTTAGTTGTCAGCAACAAAAAGCCAAGAAGCCAAATATTTGCACAACCAGCTTCAGGTCCCAAGCCGGACAGCATCATCTTTAGCCTCTGACAATTGGCTTCAGCTTCAGCTGTTGTTGTTGCTGCTCACGTTGATCTCATTATCAAGGCGAACTGCGAAAATAACCACAACACAACACAAGCAGCCCACACACACACACGCACAGCCCACGCTCCAGCATATGCGAGCCTTTTTCAAAATTGATTTGCTCTCTCGGCTCGCAGGTTTGTTTGAGTTGCACTTGACACATGCTGAAGCCATGCGTAAATCTTTTAAAACAACTTGAAAAGGAAACAGCACATTAATTGATTTTCCACACACTTCAATGAACATTCAAGTTAGTAGACACGCGCATTACAACAGCAGCTAACGGGGGAGGTTACAGTTAGTCTACGATGCAATACCCTCGAAAGTAAAAAAAGGTGGTTAATATTTGAAAATAAATAATAGAAATATAAAACATAAAGATAGTACCACTGATTATTAGCTGAAAACAGCATTTGAGATGTAGGTATATTACAAGCATTTTGGCTTAGCATCTATTGCTTATCTCTTTATCCTTTCGCCTCGCATATATACGATTTAGTACATATTACGTGTCGTCCTGCTCACACTCCAGCCGCTTGCCCACTGCCAATTACGATCAGCGCACAGCACCAATCAGCTGCAGTGGAAGCGTAGCTTTTTATAAAGCTCGTCCAGCTCACTCTCCAGCCGCTTGCCCACTGCCAATCACGATCAGCGCACAGCACCAATAAGCTGCAGTGGGAGCGTAGCTTTTTATAAAGCTCACTCTTCTTCTTTCCATCGTGCGCACTCATTGCACAGTTCTAACGCTGAGAGCCGTGCAGTGCTAATGCAGCTTTCAACTCATACTGCCTTCTCTCTCTCTCGCTTTCTTTCTCCCATGCTTTGATATCTGATCTGTACTTGTATGCATAATGAATAAAATTTCCCTTAATGTTCACTCTTGCCAGTCTGCTCACGCTTACAGATATCACATTGCAATGGAATTTCTCTTTTCCTAGACCAAAGGCTGTGCTTTATGATTTAATTTGTGCGGCTGAATTGTAATTTAATATTGTTTCTGATGGTTAATTTTAACTTTTGCTTGAAAAAGTTGAAACTTTTTTCTTCCTATAATTTAATTATAAATTAATTTTAATATTAATAGAACATTGAATATTTTTATGCAGGAGTTTTGTAATTATTATAATATAAAAGTTCCAATATTCTTTTCTTTCTCAGCTATATAGTTAATTTACAATAGTTTTATACAATTCCTGTTTAAAGCATATACCCACTAACCGTTGGACATTGTCAAACTTCAAATTGAAGCTGATTTGCGGCATTCTCATAAACAGGCCGGCGAGCCGAATCGAGTTGAGGCGAGGCAGCAAGGCCCCGGGTCCAGGGCCAGTGTCAGTGAAGCGTGGCAGGCGCGTGGCCGACTGACAATGGCAGGAGCAACAGAAGCAAAAGGCAACCAGAGAACAAAAAAAAAAAAAAAAAAAAGAAGGTAAAGAGAACAGAGCAATGGAAGAAGCTAAAATAATTGTAATGGTTGCTTTGCATGCCAAACGGCGCACTGTGCCAATTTTTCAGTTAAAAGGCCGGCGGAGCACACAAAAACAAAAAAACGACAAGAAAGGAAAAGAAGAAAATATTGTGCAAAAGCAATGTAATAAATGCGTCTGCTTTGTGGGGCTGCTGATGAACAGCCGCAGAGGAAAACAAGCAGCCGATAGAAGCAGCAGCAGCAGCGGCAGCAGCGGCGGCGGCGGCGGCGGCGGCGGCATCAACTGAAATTGAAGCTCAAACTGAAACTGTAACTGAAACTGGAGGTGAGGAGTCGCCACCTTTTGCCTTTGGCTGATAAACGTGGCCCCATTCCAGTCCGCGTGCCTGCAACAATTTCCACGTTTCTTTCTTTTTTGTTTTCTTGTGTAGTCACATCAATGCATCCCGTCAGATCCACCTGTGCGTATAGGAGTGTGTGTGTGTATGTGTGAGTTGACTCGTTTTTATGTAGCGCACTTTAAGGCGCATAAAAAATGGCCATTGCCTTGGCAAGCTGCTTTATCTTTTAGCGTTTTATGTCGCATTTGCGTACTCGCTCGTCGCCCAGCTCGTTTTTATTGTAATAAATTTAAAACATTTTGCACTCATACACATTTTATGAATCTTCAAGATGGCAAGCGACTAAAGTGCAGCTGAGCTGCTCCTTTTTTCGTTGTTGTTGCTGGGGTAGATATTTTATTTGGCCATTGAGACACGGGCATGGCAAAGTGCACTGCAATTGGGATTTATGCAAATGGTGATATATACGAGTGTGTGTATGTGTGTCTCTGTATGTGTGTGTGTCTGCTTATACATTTTTGTGCGCAGCAAAACTTTCAACATAGATTAAAAAATGTCAGCGCAATTTATGCGAAATTATGCAACAGCAACAGCAACAGCAGCAGCAGCAGCAGCAGTAGCAACTCCAGCTCGAAATCTTTTATGCATATGCAAAGTTGACATTACGCATACGCCACGTATGCTACAAAAGTTTGTTGCATTGTTTTCAATGCCATAAACTCAACTATGTCGCTAACAATACTCTCGATAAGGATGTTTTTTATATGATATGTCAAATGTTTAAATATATGTCGAAAGTTGGCCTGAGTTATATAAAAAATATTTTGACTGAAATTAATTTTATTTATATTAGTATTTATTTATATTAATATTTATTTATATATTTATTTATATAATATATATATATTTTTTTCCTTCTATTATCTGTGAATTATATCTATTATTTAATGTTTTTAATTTATCTTTATACATTTTTAACAATCATATTCAATTCAAGCTATTTGCCTCTGCATGTAATTATATTACAACTGTGTTAGCTTCGCATATATAGCTGAGCTCTTTACCCTTACGCTTTAACATTTATAACATAGACTGCCATCCCGCTCACTCTTCGACTGCTTGCCTACTGCCAATTACGATCAGCTGCACACTATTGCACCAATCAGCTGCAACTGAAGCCTAGCTTTGACGCGCTGTTCTATTTATAGTGCTCACTCTTCTTCTTTCCATCGTGCATGCTAGCTGCTCTGCTCTAATGCTGAGCGCCGTTCGGTTTAAATGCAGCCAATGATATTTCTACCTGCTCTGGCTTCTCTCTGGCGCTCATAAGAGTATTTACGAATCGTTCTTATTTGCGTGTTGAATTTAGTCGTTTATGTATTTTTAATAATAGAGTCAAATACATATTTTATGATAGCACAAATCGTTGCCAGCTGTGCATTAAATCAACTTGCAGCAGCATTTTAATAACTCCAACTGTAAATGTAACTCACTCAATAGAAATGGAGAGAGCGAGAGCGAGAGAGAGACAGAAGAAGGAAGACTTGAACTGAGAGAGCGCATCAGTTCTTGAGGGAATATTCAGCAGTAAAATCAACAGAGAGATGAGGAACAAAATGTAGCTGTTCATTATGGCAGCAGCAGGAAAATTGTTATGAAAATTGAGTTTTTAGCCACAGGCGAAACTAATTTCGTGCGCTGCTTTGCCTTTTAGCCTGACATAAAAGTCAATCGGCAACTGCATTGACTGTTTCTGTGGCTCTTTGGCCACAGTTGGCTCTGCGGTACTTGGTCGGCTGCTATCGATAGACTCGTTATCGTTATCATTTGACTGGCCATTTGCTGCTTATCAAAGCTGATTGCAGTGCCCGAAGCCACTTCGCTCACTCTGTTTCGATTTCAGTTGCCGTCTCTGCTCCTGCTTGAGCTTCTGTTGCTATTTCTGTTTCAGTTACTGTTTGTGTAGCTCTGGCTGCTGCATACTTATTGCATAGCCTGCCAGGGTCCTTGCCGTACTTGTTTATTGTTTTCGAGTTTGTTGGCGCATTTGCTGACTGCCTTGGTTGCTTGACTGCCTGCGAGCCTCGACTGACTCGACTGCCATGTTATTGCATATAAACTTCATAAATCTTTTGCCCGCTTCAACTTTTGCAATTGAGTTGTGGATACAAATTAACTCAGCTCGCTGCGCCAAAACTTTTACCTAAATAACAACAACAATAACAACAGCAATAAGAGCAGCTGCTGTGGCAGCAGCAATAATATTTATCTATAACTACATATATCCACTCCCCTCTGCATTTTCATTCGCTCAGGTAACACTTTAAAGCTCATTATTCACACCTAATTTGATCAATATTTATATTTATTTCTGTTCCTAAATTTTCAGTTAATTTATTTGATTTTAAATACTTCAACTTTATCAAATTGAATGAAGGCTCAGTTGGCAGCCCACTCGAAAAGTCACTTTTATTCGACTTGCTTCTGTTTCGTGCCTCTTGCTTGAGTTTTTCTTTTATTCACTGTCTTTGCACAAATATTTTTCATTATTTTTATCGTCGTTTTTTCTTTCTTTCTAAGTTGTGCCTTTTGTGGTTGTGCAGAAAGTTGCTGGCCGGAAATGGACAGCGTATGGTCTTGGCGGCCAGAGGCGTGGCTGGGCGGGACGGGGGGCGGCGGCGGCGGCGGCGAGTTGTCAGTGACTCGATTTCCACTTGAGTAAACATTAACGTGCCGGACGCTCCATTGAAATTCAAGCGTGCAATTCATTTCCACTTAATTTTCAACGCTACTTTTGCGCTTTCCCTGTGTTTTTCACCACTTTTCTGAAAGCTGCCCTAAAAGAGGGTATTTTAGTTTGTAGGGTATTCAGATTGAAGACTATAAGTGATTGATGTAGAGAGAGATTAATGAGAAAAGACTCAAAAATAAGAATATCAAATCAAAGAATCTCAAGATTTAAGAACTTATTTGAGCTTTAACGAGTCATGATCTTATGACTCATTATGTGTGATACTCAATATTCAATTAGTTGAGATCTATGGCCTCACGATCTTGAAATCTATATCCGCAAGTTCCAGAAATTCAAGTTTTGAAGCTTCAAGATCTAGGGATTGAAAATCTGAAGAACCTGGATCTAAAAATGTAAGAATCAAAATATATTGAACTAATGATTCAAGATTCAGTAATTAAAGGCTCATGATCAAATGATGTTAAGACAAGATATAAAGATTTAAAATCAAAGGACTCAAGATCAAAGTCTTCATATACAAGTTCTAAGAGCTAAATGATAAATGATATGCTGCTGCCCAGGGTATGTATTAGTCGTGCAGGTCACCAGCTCGCACAACCGTATTTTTTGTTGTTGTGATTTTTGTCATTTCCTCTTTGAGCATTCTATATTATTATTATTTTTTTGTTTAGTTCAATTTTTGTTGTTGGCAAAGTTTTTGGAGGGAAATGTGTTGCAAATTAGCCACAAGTGTCGAAATTTTGATGCGCTGCGCGTCATAAAGTCAATTTAACGCAAATTTATGAAAACGATGAGGCAAAAACAAACAAAACAAAACAAAACCGAAAATAAAATAAATAGAGATGCGTTTCTCGACAGCTTGGCTGCTTGAGCGGGGGGTCGTGTAATTTGTGGTTAAATTGAAGGCAATTAAGTGAGGCGCGTGTCTCGTTTGTGAGGCGATTTGATTAGGCCCAGAGTGCCTGATTGAAATTGATGGAGCGTATGTTAGTATTTCGATCAGTGGACAGTGTGCAATGGGATGACATTCATTTCATTCGCTCGCCAGTTTAGACAACTGGTCCAGGGGCCATTGATATTTATGTGATTTGTGCGATTAGGAATTCTATGTGCAGCAATTGCAGATGTTGTTGCTGTCTTAAAATGTGAATGCTGTTAGCAGCTAAGTAAAATGATTATGCCTTAGCATTTCATCTGTCATCAGCTCGATGGATATCAATTATGTGCATTAGTAGTTGATTCCATTCAATTCAATTCAGAGTTGTTCTTCATTTCCTCTACACTCAGAGCATTTGCTTGACAGCACTGACACAGCCCAGGAGCTCGTTCGCTTCGTCCTTGTATCCTTATTTGTTTTCCCTGCCTATTTAGGTTTGATTTCATTCTGCCGGTTTGCCTAATTAATTAGATTGTGCCATTTGGCGCCTCAGGTAATGAATGAATCAACTTTGCTCCTCCGCACCTATTCCAATTGTCACCTACAGCAGCACAGCACACGACTCCACCCTCCCTCCGCCCACCCTCATTTGTTGTAAAATTGATTAACTGACTGACAAAGTGAACGAAACTGTAACTGACTCGCAGCACCCATTGGCGTTTTGCTGTTTGTTTTAATTAAATTTCTATTTCCCGTTAACTACATAATTATCTCATTTCATTATGCTCTAAATTATATAAAACTAATTGAATACCATCAGCTTCAAATAGTTTGTGCAGCTGTTCGATGTGAAAACTGAAATTGTTAATTGTTAATTGCGAGTTGACTGAATGAAGAGCTCTGAGCGATATCGATAGATGTTTAAATAAGTTAAGTTTAAGTTATATTGATGGAATTTGGGTAGCTGAATGATGATATGAAGTGTAGTATAATGTGCACAAGCAGTTGAATATTTAATAAAATAATTTTAAAAATTAAATTAATATTAAAATATTGTGATAAAGAAATTGTTACAATAATAAAGCATTTTTCAACACTGATAAAAAAAAATCCCCTTCAGCTCTATATGGGATTTTAATATTTTATAATGTCTCAATTGTCGCTGTAAATATTCGTTTAAATATTTCTTTAAATACTTCTAAAAAAAATATATATAATATTGTTTATATGAAAACATTGAAACATTTTACATAAGTATAAATATTTGTTAAAATGTGACTTAATTTCATTATAAGTAAAACACATTTAAATATTAAAAATATTTTTAAAGAATTTAGTTTCGATATTTAATTCAGAATGTTATCTGAATCGTAAAGTTGTTCTTAAAACTGACTTTTGTGCTCAGGCACTAGATGGATAGATAGAATGCTGCCTCTATAAGATCTATAATGAACTAATAATCTATAATGAATATAAGATCTATAATGAATTCATAGATAAATGAAATGATACCTCTATAGGCTCTATAATAAAGCAGTAGATGGATAGAATGCTGCCTCTATATAATATAATATAATGAGGTATATCGTTAGAAACGGTATCTCATATTCGTTTCTGATCAGCGCTGAATTTGACAACAACAAAAAAAGTGTCAACATTTTGAACCGAATCATCTTAAGTCAAGCTCAGCTCTACAATAATATCCCTAGCCTAAATAACCTAATTTCTATTTCTATAACTATTACACGTTTCCATTTGAGGTCTCTTGTAGTTCTATTCTACATTCATATTGTAGCTGTACTCTCGCTAATAACACTTTAGTTAAATGTTAACAAACTGCCCAACAATGTTGTATGGGCATTAACATGGTCTGGATTATGGCTCTAAAAACATATTTGTTGTTGCCACAACTGTTTCTGTGTATGTGTGTGTTACATAACAAGAGCAACAGCAGTGGAAAGCAACCTGTGTTAAAGTTAGTTTATTACTTAATTTTTACTAGCTGCCAATGCCAGGCGACAATTTGTGTTCCTCCGAGGCGAGCCAATGAACTCAATGCCGGACTGAGAACTTCGACTACGACTACGGCTATGACTACGACAACGACAACGAGGACGACTACGACCGGCAGATCATCCTGCTTATGCGGGCTATGAGCTGCTGCACTTGTTACGCACCCGCAGCATGAGGAGTACATTTACGGTTTACATTATAGCCAACCGTTGGTTGCCCTAGCCCTAATCCAGCGCTCCCACGCTACCCTCTCTCTCTCTCTCTCTCGCTCTCTCTTTGTCTCTCTGTCTCTTTCTCTCTCAGACCATTTCATGCATTGTCCGGCTTTTATGGCACGTTGTAAACACTGCGCATAAACTTTGCACTAAAGTGTTGTCGTATAAATTGTATTATGGCAGCTCCCAGGCCGGCCATTTTCTGTATAACGCCGGCGACGGGCAATCCATGAAGGGGAATTGTGTGAGAAGTAACAAACAGCGCGACGGCCAGACAAAAGAGCACAAAAACAACAACAGTCAAATAACAACAAAACACAAAAATAAGAAAAAGTAAAAGTACAAGTTTTTGTTTTTGTTTATGTTTTAATTCCCGTTCAGGAAGAGCGAAGATGGCATATAGGGATTGCAATTTAGTATATGATTATTTGAATACTCTTTAAATAAAAACTTATTATTATTTGTTGGCATGGACAGTCCTACCTTGAGGTTTATTATATAAACTTAAAATATATATATTATAATAATTTTTTGTCATTGAAGAAAAAGAAATCAATTTAACTTGACTTTCTCTTTTCAATATATTATAATTATAAATATTTACACAAAGAAGTTAGAAAGCTCTAGTCGAGACTGCTCGACTAGGACACACGCACACACGCACACGCACACGCACACGCACACGCACACGCACACGCACACGCACACGCACACGCACACGCACACACACACACACACACACACACACACACACACACACACACACACACACACACACACACACACACACACACACACGCACACACACATACATAGACACACATAGACACGGATGCATACAGTACTTGAGTAAAAGTAAAAGCAAGGAGAGAAGCAGAGCAGAAGATCATTAAAGTTGTCTATGTGTATGCAGCAGTTCTCATTTGGTATTTGTATTTAGGTAAAACGAAGCTAGAATGCTCACAGCAGCAGAGAGCGTTCCCATTGCTCACTTGAAGCTCGACTGCAACGAGCTCTACCTGTTGGCGGGCTCAACCTTTGAGAGAGACAGTGCTTGAGTAAAAGTGGCCCTATATAAAGGGCAGCAGCTGCAGCATTTCTTCAGTCAGTCTTCAGTCGTCCAGGCCTGCTGGGAGTCAGCGCAATAAAGTGAAGCAGAGTGTGTGATCGATCAGCTAAGCATTAAAGACGTAGAGGAAATACGTAGTGGAATTACGTAGTGGAATTACGTAGTGGAATTACATAGAGGAAATACTTCGAAATACGTAGATTGAATACTTAGAAGAAAAAGACAGACGATTAGTGCTAAATCGATTCAACTCGACACCCTGATCAAGAATATATATACTTTATGAGGTCTGCCACGCCTCCTTCTGCCATTTACATACATTTCAACAAAACCATTATACCCTGATTTTCCATTATATAAAAATATATATTGCAATAAATCTTTCTTATGGAAGACTAAGAAATGAATTTAACTTGATTTCCTATTTTCATTAAATTATAAATATTTACACCAAAAATATATATTATAATACATTTTTCCCATAGAAAAAAATATATTTAACTTGATTTCCCATTTGCAATAGATGCAAAAAGGTATATACAAAAAATCTACATAAATTTCCCATCCCTGAGCGAGTATTCTCCAGTCATTCACTGCCATCTACAGCACTCTAACTTGCTTTTTGTTGAACTTGTTGGCAAGTGCTTCGGTTCGGTTTTTTGCCAAGATATTTATCATTTTGGTTAGCGCAGCTTTTAATTACAATTGTTGTGGCTAGGTTTTTGTTTGGCCAGTGCTTGCCCTTCAACAAGCTACAGCCAACCCCAGTCCCTCGCACCACGCCGCCTAGTCTATCCGATTTCTGTGCTGATCCTGAGCCGTCAGTCGTAGCCAGTAAATTGCATTTTCACGCCCAGCTGCATGGCAGACGCAAACTCAAACGCATCGCATCGCATCGCATCGCATTCAACATTTACAGTTGCTCGCATCAAACTCATTCACGTCGACATTCTCGTCCTCGTCATCATCATCATCATCATCATCATCATTACTTTTGTCGTCATCATCATCATTGGCAGTGAATGCCCATTTTTTTTCTCTCTCTCAGTTTGGCTTTAGCCCCCTTCTTTTTTTTGTAGGGGGAATTTCTGTCTGTTGAATTGCCCTGATTCGTTTTCATTTCATGACCATTATTTCGACTACAGCACAGAGGAGCCAGAGAGTTCCAGCTCAGCCTCTGCTTGGAGCCTGGCCAAGCATTTCAGTTGCTAAACTCATTTGCATGATTTTTGGCTGGGCATCGTCTTCTTCCCTTTCTTCAATTTTTGCCCCTTCTGCTTTATGCACTCTTTGATTACACATACGCCCAGTAGACTAAGGTAACAAAGAAAACCGTAAAAAAAAATTCGTTGCATTTTTCAAGTTGATGTAAGATTTCAGCTCGTTTATTTGTCCAAA
Source organism: Drosophila aldrichi (assembly GCA_035045965.1). Classification (NCBI taxonomy): domain Eukaryota; kingdom Metazoa; phylum Arthropoda; class Insecta; order Diptera; family Drosophilidae; genus Drosophila; species Drosophila aldrichi. Next base: position 36,431 of record JAWNOM010000475.1, read on the forward strand.
CTTGATTTATACCACAGACTCTACTCGGGCCTCAATTGAAAACTGCAAAATACATAAAGCTACATCTTGATATGAAATTATAGGACAATTGTCATTGGCGTGCATGTGAATTTTAAGTAATGTTAAAATATTGTCTCCATGCTATACTCTATACTACAAATTATGTGTCTCTACTTTAATTTTGTCTTCCCTTGTCCCTCCAGGCTTCGGACATTTTAAAATTAATTTATGTAGGTATTTTCCATCAAAACATAATCAGAGAGCATTTCTTTCCAGTATATCAAAAGCAGTTTTGAAAAAGTCATTGAATAATTATTATTGGAATATTTTCTTTTGAGAAAAGTTGTAAAAAAGCTTCTGCCTGTTACATACATTTAACAAAGCTATTGTCTTATACCCTGATATATACTGATTTTCCATTTTCTATGGATTCGGATTCAGGATATAAAAAATAAATTTAATAAAAATATATTAATACACAAAAAAAAAAAACTATACATTATTAAAATTTTATTAGAAAAAATAATAATAATCATTTTCCAATTTAAGTTAATATTTATAAAAAAAAAAAAATGATTTTAATAAAATAAAAACTATACATCAATAAAATTATATTAAACAAAAAAAAAAAAAAAAAAAAAAACTAAATAAATTTACATTTACAAAAAAAAAAAATAAAAATAAAAATAAAAATAAAAATAAATAAATAAACGAAAAACTATACATCATTAATATTATATTAAAAAAATAAATAAGTAAATAAAGTTTTACCAATTTAAGTTAATATTTTTCTTTCAAGAGTTTTCTAGATTTTCAGTAATTATATATTTATATATTAACACAAAAAAAAAAAAAAAAACAACACATAATTTAAAATTAATATAAATATAATACTTTGAATATTTGTATTTTAAATTTAAAAATTTATTTAGGTAATACTCAATAGACAATAACATCAAACTAAAACTAAATAAAACATATTAATACATTCAATTCAATTTACGCCCTCGCCGCTTGCTGCATTGCTTTAACTTCTTAAATTTGCAAGAATTATAATATAAATATTATTTATTTTTAATAATTTTTATTTTTTTTTTATTTTTTATTGTGTGCACTTTTAATTTGAAATCTATGTGCTATAGCCCATTATTTAATTGGCGAAATTCTAGTTTTCCGTTGCACTTTCTATTGCGGTTAGCCGGTGCCCAAAGGGCCATAAATTATAGTTGGTTTATTAGAGTTTTTTTTGTATAAAATTCATCTTTTTTTTTTTTTGTGGCCACTGTCGCTTCGCTGTCAGTTTTGAAGGGCAGCACGCGCATATCGACCTGGAGCCACGAGCCACGATGCTCCGTCCGCCGCCTGGCCACGGCAGACAATGGGCGTGCATTTATATAGCCGGGCGATGACTACAAATTGGTCGCATTTCCTGGCATAAAGTTCCCAAAAAAAAAAAAAAAAACAACTCTGAAGCTAGGGAGCTTGGCAGCTGGAGAGCTGGGGAGCCCGGTCGTTGGAGGCCTTCTGACAATGACTCAACCGCGGGCAATCGTAATTTTGCCTTGAACACACAATTTTTGCTGCACTTTGTCGTTGCAATTCGGTTGCTCTTTTTTTCTCGTTTTCGTTTTTCTGTCTCTCTCTCTCTTTTTTTTTTTTTTGGTGTTTGCTGCATTTGACATTTTGTGACTTTTGCTGGCGCGTAATTTATGTGAGTTTTGCGTTCAGTTCGTGGCGAGCGAGAGAGCTGGGGAGAAAAGTATAGAGTAGAGGCAACTTTAACAACCCAGAGACATTATGTGAAAAGACAGTTGCATAGCGCGAACAATAACAACAACAAATGGCACAACTTGCCGCATAACTTTGTTTGCCTCTGCCCCACATAAGTGGCTAAAGTCCTCGTAAGTAAGTAAGTAGTTTGTTCACTGTTCCACTGACTGTCTGCCTCTCTGTCTGTCTCTCTCTCTCTCTCTCTCTCTCTCTTTCTCTCTCTCTCTGTCTGTCTGTCTGTTTGTCTTGGCGCACAATCAGCTGACTGTTTGTTTATTTGTTTGGCCGCTTTGTTGCCGCTGTTGTCAACTTTGGCGAGTCGCGTGCGTGTTGGCACATTCGAGTTTCTTGTTATTCATATTCATTAGCGAGCCATTGTGTGCCATGAAATTGCAATGGGACTCTAAATTTTACTACCAATTAAATGACAAAATGAAAAATGCAGCAAAAACGTAAACCAACAGCGTATGTGTGGCTATAAATCGTGTTAATCAGTTGCTCTCATATTCCACTTTATTATGGCACATATAATAATTTTTTTTTTTTTTTATATTTTCATTTAGCTACGTCTAGTTGCCTCTGACATCAGCTTCAGCTCCAGCTCCGGCTGTATTCGTACCTTTCCGTATAGCCTCATTCTTACAAAATATTTCAAAGCAACAACATCTAAATTCTTTTGTAGTCTTGATTTGTTTTTTATTTTTTTCCTTTTTGGTTTTTAGGTAAGAAATTAATTTAACAAATTTGTAATAAGATTTAATTTTTGTTTTTGTTCACTTTTTGTGCTTTTCTTTTAGAGATCAATCATGTGTTGCGGACCTTGCGGTGGCTGCTGTGCTCCCTGCTGTGGCGGTTGTTTTGGACCTAATGTGTGCGGACCCTGCTATGCCACAGGTCCCTGCTTCGGCTGCTGCGGCGGCTGCGCTGTCGGGCCCTGTGGCGGCTGCTGCAGCAGCTGTGGCCCCTCTTGCTAAAAATCTCCTGTCTGGCCTCTGTGTTCCCGAATAACCGATTAGACTGCATTACATGTGTACATTTTGACTAAAGAAAACCAAATCAACAGACTAAAAAGTTATCAATAAATATGTAAGAACCAACTAAGTTGTCGTGTATTTGATTCATTGATTCTATGGATTATAAGAAAATCGAGATTAACTACAAGATGGAAAATCTGTTCATAGTGGCAACCCTACTGTGCCCGTCTGTGTCAAAAGATATAGGGTTGACAGATGGGTCCGTTGAACAGTCCTCCATATAACAGCAGATCTAGGTTTAGGCTTCCTTTAGGTGAATAACTTCATGTATATAGTTAAAAGGAAAAATCTGAAAAAAAATATATAAAAAACTCGAAAATAATTTTGCAATCTGAATTTTTTAGCTACCTTTCTTGTTCTTGAATTGAAATATAAAATAATAATAAAAATAAAAGAAAATTCATCAATTTAAAAAATATCACATGCAACGTTTCTAAATGCCTAGAAAGTAGAGCATGTTTTCATAAAAAATTTGTCTCTTTCGAGCTGGAATAAATTTGAAAATTTCTGTTGACATATCGCATGTTGTTGATAGATTGGCAAAATTGGCAGCGGCCACGCTTGTTTACACGCTGCAAATTGCATTTGAGTTAAGCTTGTGATTCGAGGCAGAAAATCAAATTGACTTGGAAAACTAATTATTCTGACCTGGCCAGAGTAGCGCAACGATGATGTACTTAAATTGACATTCGGTTAGCGAGACTTGCCAATGCGCTGCAATCGAGAGCGGCTAGATTAAAATAAAGCCTCAATTAGATATTGCTAAAATTCGCAATCAAGCTGAAACGGGAAGTGCGATGGGCGAAATGCTCAACATTTGGTATTAACTACTCATACTCCACATGTGGCTGCTGCTGCTCCTGTCCGGGCTGGGATAACAGTGGGGCCCGACCACAAGCGGGAAATCTGCCAACTTTATTTAACTGTTTGCCAAGCTGTCAAGCGCTAGCTAACTGCCACCCACACACACACACACACAGAAACATAAACACCCACACACGCACACACACACACATAAGTGGTACTATTTGGGGCTTTGGGCAACGGGATGGCACTGCGGCTACAGACTGCGGACTGTGGACTGTGGGCTGTGGTCCTTGTACCGGTTGGGAGTGTAGCGTAAAAGCCAAAAAGGAAACGCGCTACATTTGCGCTCAACGTGTTTGCCTTTTGCGAGAGTCTGCTGAGCTTCAACGTTTCACGCTTCGATTGCACGGCAGAGCCAAAGCCGAGGCACCTGGCGTACAAACAAACAAACACACACACACACACATACACGCAGATGCAGAAATGCACACACACACAGCCACACCCACATACACAAATTTTAATCTAGCTGCAGAAAAATGTATTCGAACCGCCGAACAGCAGCATCAAGTATACGCGCTGTGGTGCTCGAAATTAAATTTTAAATATTTATAAAGCTGTAGGGCCAATAAAAGGAATTCGCAATTGGCCTGATTGGCTTTTAATCGCAGCAGACAGTTTTTAATAAATATGCATAACGCCGCTGCCAAACGAGAAAAGGCCTGAACAACTGGACGCCGGCCAAGAGCTACGCTAGCCAGGCTAATATCAATTGCTTTCTGTGGGTGGCCCGGGCAGCTCAGCATCTTTCGCCCACAAATATATATGGATCTCGTATACGAACGACTCGAAGCCAAACGGAAGCTGCATTGTGTTGCGTAAAAATTGCGCTGCGGAAAAGCCAAAATCAAGTGCAATTTATGATTGCCATAAAGTTGCGTGAACTCATATGGCTCGCCCTGTGTATGTGTGTGTGGCAAGTAGCTCGAGCCACACATCCTGCGCCTTCAACAACGGATGCCGGTGTCTAACCAAAGCTTCTCTGCTCCCTGCACATTGTTGCAAGTGATACAGGATACAGGCCGGGGCTTCCGGTGACTACATAAGGCATCTATCCCACATCCCACAGCCCATGCCCCATCCAATTGCAGCTGCAATTTCGTAAATCGAAGTGAACTGTTAGCCCAGCCAGCATTCAAAGCAGTCTGCTATCGAAGCTGCCAAAAACTTTGCACACATCAATCTCGACATCAGCAGCAGCAGCAGCAGCAGGAGTAGCAGGAAGAGCAGGAGTCGTAGCATCCTTGTCGTTGCTTTTATCGTGCAACTTGTCGCGCTGACTGAGCTGATAAGCAGCACAGCTCGCAATATGGCTGCCAGTTCCGGCCTGCTCCGTTCAACTTTGTTTATTTGCTGGCAAAATTGTGAAATAATGCGCTGCAATCAATTCGCAATAGAGTTTGCCAGCCAGCGTTACAGCACTGTGCGGCATGATGAATATGTTTACATCAATATCAACAATCGCATGGATCAATAAATCGCTGCTCCAACGCTTTCGCTATCCGCTCGCCATCTACACAGTTCACACACGATGAGCACGTCAAAATGAGTTTGCTTTGCGGTCCCGATGATTGCAGTCAACGACTAGGTGCACCCAAGTGCTTCATTAAGGACAGACACAAGCAGAAGGGGGAGAGAAAGAGAGAGAGAGTGAGAGAGAGAGTGAGAGAGGGTGGGGAGAATGGAAAGGAATGCAATATTGAAGAGTTATCTAAAATTTTGGTTAGACGTTTGTGGTTTACAAATGTACATACATGAAAGGCAGCAGTAGGCGTAGCTGATTCCTTAAGGTAAACATATTCTTCATTAGAACGATAAGTTCATACAATTAAGACCTGATGGTTCCTCTGTCCAACCGTTTGTCTATCTGTCCATCCATCCCTCTGTCTATAAAAGAGTCTATAAGAGTTAGGGACTATAGAGCTAAAAGGCGCAAATCGAGTTTGAGTAAAAAAATGTACATCTCAAAAAATCTTTAAAGATCATTCCTTCCAGCCCTATAGAGCCCTGTATCTAATGTGTACTCTATAAAAATTTTGATTTTTGTTGTATGAATGGAGCATACGGTTTCCAGAATTTTGCAGAATTCTTTAACTCAAGGTCAACCATAAACATAACTCATATGACGGTGCTGGTAGTGACACTGCCCGTTTAACATCGACACTAGCTGTCCTAAACGACATTTTAATATACTTTTATTTTATTATTTATTATTGTTACCATTATTATTATCATTATTTATTAATTTATTTTTTAATTTTTTTTTTAATTTTTTTTTAAATTTTTTTTTTTTTTTTTACAAACCTTTTATTTGTGGACTTTATTTTGTTCCATTGATAATTAACCATAATTCCATTCCCTACAATCTTGAATTGGCCTACTACATTTGATTGTTAAATTACGATATACCTTATATACATATATATAATATCATATCAGAGTATGTTTCCAGTCTGGCAACGCCAACTTATCCATATTTTGTCATCGTGTTGGCTGTAAATTTTTGTGCCTCAAGGCCATGTTGTTTGAAATTCTAAAAAGCCAGAATTGAAGTAGCTGGAAAAAGCGAGAACTCAAGGAAAATTTATATTATTACAGAATTTTCACCAGACATACATACATAGTGTAAATATATATTTTTGTATTATAGTATTAGATTTAGTCAGAGAGATATGGAGGGAGCCGATAGCGTAAGAGGTATTTTGAAGGGCGCCACAACCATGACCAACAGCGCCATGCTGAAGACAGCCAAGTTCGATGAGATGAATGTGCTGGAGACCTTCCATCCGGCGAACAAGGACTATGGCCACATGATAATCGACGAGCCGAAGACACCGTTCGTCTTCGAAGACGACCTGCCGCATGATTTGGACACGGTGACGCTGATGCGGAAGCTGCGCCTGGCCTCGCAGAGTGAGACGCCGGCATTTGGCATCGAGGCCGATTCGGATGATTCGTCCGTCGACGAGGACTATCCCGAGTCGGTGGACGAGAAGGTGCGTCGCCTGGAGTTCGAGCGTCGTCGCAAACTCCACTACAAGGAGTTTCTGTCGGTGCCGCTGGCACGTCGCCTGATCGCCCAGGAATTCGGTGAGCTGAGCAGCTCGGAGATCAGCATAAAGACGGAGACAATGCCCACCTTCGAGAGCTGCGTTGAGGAGGTGTGCGGCGATCAAGGCGAAATGGAGGGCATCAGCGGGGAGTTGGCGGGCGAAAGCGATATCTCCATGGGTTCGACCAAGCAGAGCACCATAGACGATGATACCGACGTGCCGCCCGAACCGGAACCGGGCTTCGATGTAAACCATCCGTGCTACCAAAAGCTGACGGCCGAGAATAACGAGGGCACTCGATTCAATTCGCAAGTCCAAGCGGATCCATCGCCCCCACTCGCTGGAGCCGACCATTCCCCGGCGGAGTAGTCTAGTCTAAACCATATATCTAAATGGACATATATATAGAGATATGTATGTATGTATATGTGTCTAGCTGCACATCACATTTGGCTCATGAATCGAATTTTACTGTTAAATGCATTTTGATGTTCTACTTGTTCAAATTAAGTCTGTCTGCTAGCGATGTCTATTAAAATTGTTACGTTCAAGACCGGAACTGAGCTTAAGATTATGGACGAGCTGCTTTGTCCAATTGTCTCTCTCTCTCTCTCTCTCTTACTCTCGCTGTCTTTGTCTCTTCCTGCTCGGGCAGGCTGAATATTTAATTACGTCTTGGCCTGGCCAGTTGCTTCCTGTTGTCGTCCTGGTCCTGGCCTGATGGCTTCCATTACATCGACTGTCGCAAAAGTTTGTTTAATAACTAATTTCGGCATTTTGTTTTGTCTCTGTGTATGTGTGTGTGTGTGTGTGTGCAATGCAACGTAATTGAAAATTCCTTTTTTGCTCGTTGGCTATGCAGATAAATTAATTTTGATTTATTGTGGCAACCGCATCTCCTGCCACTTAAATATTATTTCTGGCTAGAGATTGTGAATGGCATTTTGGTCTCGTTAACTGTAATTTCCAACGAGTCGTTTAAAACAATTGTGCATAATAATTCAATTAGCAATAAAATGTGCTCTAAGCAGAGCTTCCATTACTATTGTTATTATTATTATTAATATTATTATTATTAATGTTATTATTTTCTTCACGGCGCATTGAGCTTAGATATTCGAGAGAGATAAATAAAATTTAATCAGGTGTATAAAATTACACTAATAATCTCACTTGGCAAACACAATTGAGGCGATTGCAATTAATTCATTAAATATGTTCAGCTAACAATTGCAAATTCGAAAAAGAGAGAGAGCGAGAGACAGAGATAGAGAGAGCGAGATGCAATTTAAGTGGCAAAAGCTTAAATTACATACGAGCACAAAAGAATCAAGCACTTAATGGGCGCAATGCCCGCTCCACACACATATCCTTTTGGCCACTTGTCGAAGCTGGCCCGCACGTAGAGTGTGCAATGGCCAAAAGCCTTTAATATGGATGCGCGTGGCTGCAACATGTGTGAAATGGAATTTAAGTTGGCCCAGTTTATAGCGCCAAGTCAGAGCCGTAGACATGGCAATCTTCATGCAGCTTCTCTCTCTCTGTCCTTTTTGCCTTGGCAATACAATTGCCATGTACATTTCATTAAGTGCATAAGCCGTCGCCTGTCAGCGCTGCGTGTAATGCTTTTTAAGCTGCAAAAATTATTTTTAATGCTATTTACAGGGCTTGAAATGAAAATGCAAGCGTAAATAAAGCAACGAAGCAGTCACGAATGGATTTTCCACTCTCTCTCTCTCTCTATCTCTCCCTAGCCAATAATAGCCGCACAACAAAGAGCCAATGCAAGGCAAGTTTAAAGCGCCTCGCAGCTTGAGGTGGGCCAAGCACGCGCGCGTGTCACTAAGAGTGCAGCTAAATATTTGCCAAAGCATTTTTGGTATTTACGATGGCATCTCGCGTGGCATGCGGCTACTTGGTCCCTTAGGGCTGCGCCAACTCCTGCTCCTGCTCCTGCTCCTGCTACAGGTTGAGTGAAGCATGTGAATGGCATGCTGCCTTTCAGTGTCTGGCTTTGTGTCGCTGCAGGCCAACGACAAATACCTCGAGCTCCCATGCACTGCGCATCAATTCTCATTTTGATAAATTATCAAATGGCCAACGCTGTTGCTACCAATTTAATAGATTGGCCCAGTCCAACGACGCTGCGCAGGCGACTACAGTTAGCCAGCGCAATTCCCAAATGTTCGGGAATGTCTGAAACCATATTGACATCAATTTTACTTTAAATATTTAGCTATAGAGTGTTTTTTTTACAAATAATGTATTTAAATTAACCCAATAATATTTCCCTTTCACATTTAGTCATATTAGATAATTTGTAAATAGTAAATTATTTACATTTTTACTAATTACATGGGCATCGACTTTATATAATAAATAGAATTTTTTACAGACAAATTTGGTTTATTAAATTTTATATACAAATATTGTTTAATATAGACAAATTAATATATTTGTGCTTTATGCATGATTAACCATTTATGGACTGGTCCATATCAACCGAATAGCATCAACAATTTAATATACACTGCTCCTCTATGCGATTCTCATTGGAACTAGAGAGAGCTCAATGACTGTGCGGTTTTCATATGAACAAATATAATCATGGTGAGATGTTACCACTCTCTCTCTCTCTGACTCTCTCTCTCTCTCTCTGACTTTCCCTCTCCCTCTCCCTGTCTAGCTCTACTCTACTTTACTTCCTCACATTCCCTCTCTGTCTCTTCTGCTGCTTTTCCTCTTCTCTATCAATATCCTGTCCAACTTTTTTCATTACAACCTCTCTCTCTCTCTCCTTCACTTCCAGCCTATGTTTTCTTTTACCACCCGTCCTCTCTTTCGCTATCACACTTCCCTTCAACTTATTCCCTTTCATTCCATATTTCACTCTCCATTGTTGTTTTATTTTTTATATTTCCCTCTCTTATCTCTCCGTTTTCTCTCCCTCTCATGATCTCTCTATCTGAAGGTATTATCTCCTCTATCACCCTTACTCTCTTACTTTATCTCCCTTTTGTTAACTTCCTTCTTTCCTTCCTGCTGCGCTGACTTTATAGTATTGTATTTACATCAAGTACAACAACTTATTGCTTGCCAATTATAGAGAACTCTTGATCAGATCCACCCATATGTCAATTGTTCTTTATCTATGAAAGTTTCCCTTTTGTGTACTTAAAATTCTGTTGGCTTTTTAAATGTTCGAATGACGCATTCGACATGTGCGCAATGAAAACTCGCACTATTCAAGAGTGAATTAAATAAATAGAGATAGATTGACAGAGAGAGAGAGAGAGAGAGAGAGAGCGAGTGAGCGAGGCAGCACGTAAAGCTCATTACTAAGGCAGCTCACTTGAGTGTCCCACAGCAGAGAGTCCTTGGCCAGTGCATGGCAAAGCTGCTTAGCTTAAGTCGAGCGTGCCGTGAATGACAGGGCAAATGACATTGTCTAATTGATTGTTGCTCTGCCCACAAATGAGGCTAATAAAGATTTATATTGCTCAAAGTTTGTTGATTTTCTGAAGTGCATTTTGCTTAGCGAGCAGTGTAGTGCAGTGCGTGTATCTCTCTCTCTCTCCCTCTCTCTCTTTCACCCTCTAGGTGGAGTTCGAAACTCTAGCACCTGGTCAAACAAAACAAAAAGTCGAGCCACGCTGTTAGGGTGGGTCAGGCGTAGAGCTGAGGCTCTGCAGGTTCTAGCACGAGTCAAGGTTCACCCCTTTATGATTTGTCCGGCCTAAACAAATATATGTATATGTGTCTATGTGTGTGTGTTTATTTGTAATCAATTATCGGATAGCATAATCTATTAGCCGAGCAGCTGGACGTGGCCAGTGCGCCTGTCGCAGCTGCCCTTTGACTGCATAAATTCGAGTAATACCAAAAAATAATTATGACACAACTCGCGAATTTTACATAAATTATGCGAACATGCATGCGATTTTCTGAGCACTTTACTATTAACGAACTACGCAAATCGAGCATGACAAATATTAGTAAAATATATAGTAATTTATTAAAATTAATAACATTAGCTGAAATAACATGAGAATTGAGTTTTAGCTGAAGTTTAGCTGCAATAAAATAAGAGAAATAACTTCAATCGGTATATGAACAGAGAAACGATATCACAATATTAAACCCCGCTGCGTTCCGAGCATGATTAAATAAGATAAAATAATTTAGACTCTGGAATACCTAATAGGAATGCATGAGACTCCCAACACATCCCGGCATCTTACATGTTCCACTTACAATAAAATCTTTAAGAATATGTTTGTTCTCTCATTTGGCATTTGCACAAATCAAATTCAGTTTAGCTAAATCCATTTAAGACACATAACTTTCAACCAGGATTAACGCAGACAGCGTAAGCAAGCAGGCCATCTCTTTCACTCCCACACTCTGCCTCTCTCTCCCCCACTCATGCTCATGTTTGTTGCCTTAGCAGAGATCTTTGGTTCAAGCCAACTGAGCGTAAATTATTTCCACAGTCTGCAATCGTGATTTACTATATAATGAAACGAAAACTAACTTTGGCTCAACTCAAAGTTGTTCAACACTGTGAAGTATATGTGTGTGTGTGTGCGTGTGTGTGCATGTGTGTATTCTTAGCATCTTTATGCGCATATGTAAACACTTCCTGCTTGAAACTGAAGCCATTCAAGGACGACAAGCAAATGCGCCGGCACCAAGAAGTGTAAAAATCCGCTGCTAAACAACTTGGCTTTGGCTTTGGCTTTGGCTTTCGCTCCGGCTTCACACATTGCAAAGTTTTGCGGCAAAGTTTAGTTTTCGGGGAGGCGAAACTCTGAACGAACGAACGAGCTTGTGCATACAATGGCGTTATAATTTTTAACTAAGGCCTAAAACTTTTATTTTTCTTGCTAGTTGTGAACATTAAATAGATTCGTGTTGCCTTTTGACATTGAACAGAGCAATAACAACAGTCGGCTCTTTGTATTTTATATATATACACAAGAGTATATATGTATATATGTATAAATATTTCTATCTGTTACTTTTGTTTATTTTTAATAAAGCTGCAAAGCCAGCTGTAGCTTTATATTTTGTATTTCAATCGCTTTGATTGCCTGCATATTTCATAAAATTGAAAAAGGCGTTCAAAGTAAAAAAAAAAACGAAAAAAATGAGAGAAAACAAATAATAAATAAAATGCTCCTAAAGAGTTCTCATTGAAAGCTGATAGGGCTATGAAAAAAATCAGTAAGAACATGGCAATCGGGTGTGTGCAACTGCAGGATACGCGCTCAGGCAGCGCAGGCAATTAAATATTTAAGGAAACGTTTACTTTCTATGTATTTTATATTTATTATATTTTATATAATTTATTTATTAATATAAAGAGACGATAAAGAGATTTGATAAAAATAGAGTAAAAGTTAGCTAAATTAAAAGTACATATAAATAAAAAAAATAAATTTAATAACAAATATCTGTATAGCCTAAAAAATTGCAAAAGTTATTATTATTAAAAATTATTATTATTAAAAATTATTATTATTATTGTCAGTCCGGGCTTATAAGCCCATCTATGAAGAAGGTAGATATATACAAATATATATATAGATATATACATATACATACATATAATTACATAGTTCAGCACTCACTTATATATTCCCAAATATATTGCAAACCCATATGCTCACCTTTAATCCATGGGCGAGCATACACATTGCGTGAAAAGTGTTTGCAGGCAAAGTGCTATGCAGAAAAATACTTTCATTTTACAATTTTCACATTATTTTACAGCATTTGATTCTCCCTTTTTGTGATCTACTACAACAATGCAGTATACGAGCGGACTAGCTGACTGACTGGCCTCTGTCTCTGACCAGAGATTGCAAACGATTTTTGTTTTGCTTTTTTTCCATTTCTCTCATAGGGTTTTTTTTTCAAAATGTTGTGAAAGCCAGGACAATACTTGTTTACAGAGCTCTTCGTTTAGTGCACTGAAAATGCACTCAATACGTAAAATAAAAATATTTAAAGAAAGAAAAAGTACAAAATAAATATATCAGAATATTAGGTGTAAATTTTTTTTTTTTTTTTTTTTTTTTTGGCGAAAACACGCACATATAAGTGTAAATATATTTTATGGAATAATTTTGAAAGTGAGCCGAAAAAAAAAAAATTAAGTGTTTGTCGCAAAATTTATGCGTAAAATGCAAAATAAATATGCAGCTATTTGTTTTTGGGGCGCATCATAAATATTTTCATTGATTTTATGGCAGCAAACAAAATGTTGAATTTGAACCTGTGTCGAGAGTTTGGCTTCTCATATATCAACTGATTTCTCTTTTTGCTTCAAATAACAGCCACAAATGTTTTATAAATATATTTTACCAACTGTTTTTCCAGCATTCGCTTTAAAATATTCATTAAATCTATAAATATGAAAATCAATCACAACAAGTAAGAAAGCTCTAGTCGAGACTGCTCGACTAGGAAATCCCCTGCACCGTTCTTCGCGTCTTAAAGAAACACAAACATACACGCAAACACACATGCATAGACACGCATAGTCACGCACACATAAGCAGGCATTGGCTCAGCATTTGAGACAGACAGTACTTGAGTAAAAGTAAAAGCAGGGAGAGAACAAGTGCAGAAGATCACTAAAGTTGTCTATGTGTATGTAGCAGTTCTCATTTGGTATTTGTATTTAGGTAAAATAAAGCTAGAGTGCTCAGAGCAGCAGAGAGCGTTTCCATTGGTCACTTGAAGCTCGCCTGTAACGAGCACTACCTGCCGTCAGGCTCAACATTTGAGAGAGACAGTGCTTGAGTAAAAGTGGCCCTATATAAAGGGCAGCAGCTGCAGCATTTCTTCAGTCAGTCTTCAGTCGTCCAGGCCTGCTGGGGATCAGCGCAATAGAGTGAAGTAGAGTGTGTGGTCGAGCAGCTATGCATTAAAGACGAAGAGGAACTACGTAGTGGAATTACGTAGTGTAAAACGTAGAGGAAATACGTAAAGGAAATAAGTAGAGGAAACACTTAGCGGAAATACGTAAAGGAAATACTTAGAAGAAAAAGACAGACGAATAGTGCTAAATCGAATCAGCTCTTCATCCTGATCGAGAATATATATACTTTGTTGGGTCTGTCACGCCTCCTTCTGCCTATTACATATACATATTTAAACAAAACCATTATACCCTGATTTTCCATTTTGAATGGGTTCAGGGTATAAAAATAATATTGCATATAAATTGTAATTGTTGTGATTGTTGTTAACTGATTGTGTGAAGAGCTAAATTTATAAATGCGATTCTACTGATTGAACCTTGAATATTAAATGAATGAATTGTATGTGAGTATGCAGAGTTTTGACTAGCTTTCCTCTCTTTATAGCAAATTTCTTTATGGAATGTAAAGATTTTAAGCAGCTTACTGAGTGGCCAAGTGGCCAAAATATTTTTATCTGGAGGAAGTATGTAGCTTATGTAGCTATTAATTAATAAATAAAATGCTTTTTTTTTCTCTCTCTAAATTATCAATTTTTTTTCTCAATTTATAGTTCTATATTTGGACAGCTTTATTTGCTCGAACATTTCCAAGCCAAAAAGCTAAGTTCAACTATATTAATGATATCGATTTCTATCGATTTCACATAAATACATATTTAATAAACATTCCTCATTACATCTAAGACTTCAGACTTCAGTTGTGCTAGACAGACCAACAGATGGGTTCACAGTCAGAATAGTTATCGATTTCTCAATCGACTTCATGAGCAACATTATCGATTATTTAATGCCAATTTTTTTTTTCTATATATATTACTTTAAAGCTCCATTCGTGGCTGTCAAATATATAACATATAAAAACCAGCAAGTTCTTGATTACACAAGATTTTAAGTTGTTAATGTCTAACTCTTAGTTTTAGTTCTAGACAGACAGACCGATAGGCATAATCCGTATAACAATCGATGTGAATAAATAACAGATATTAAATAAAGTCTGCTGAAATAAATTTATTCACAGAATTTATATTTATATATATAGAGCGAATAATATATAGGATTTCTATGTCATATGAGCGCTTGATACTTCAAACAATTGATATGACCTCAATTGAGCTAGAGCATAAAGTGAAAAGTTGTATTGTGTGTGTGTTTGTGTGTGTGTATGTGAGTAGGGGCGTAAACTAAAGCTAAAGCACCCACAAAATTGAAGTTTGGACGCGCACGCATGTGACTGCGCTGTCTGACGTCGACTTAACAGCTCTGCAGTACTCGCCGTGTGTGAGTGTATGAGTGTATGAGTGTGTGGAGTGTGTGAGTGTGTGATGTGTGTCGTTTAGATTTAGTGCCGCTTGTTACGTTTTGATGCTATGCCATTTATAAGCGGCGCATAGTGGCCACAGTGCGCTGCTCTGGACTGGAGTGAGGCGCCTCCTTTTGTCTGCTCGGACATTGTCCATAACGCGGCAGCAAATGCAAACTGACATTTTTGCATGGCACAACTTTGAACCTTAACATGACAGACCACGACAGCAGCAACAACAACAACAACAACGATAAGCAGCTCGACGGCTATGAATAATGTGCAACTTTAAGTGTTTCGTCACTTAAAGTGTTGCGTTGCGTTGCGCATACGCCACGTATGCCGTTCGAGTAACGAACAGGAGAGGGGGGAGGGTGGGGGTAGAGGCAGGCGAATTTGCCATACCAGCCAAGTAATTTACGCACAATAATGCGCTTCGTTGAACTCAACTGGCATTGCCTGGCCAGATGATTGATGTATGGACGTGTTAATTAGGTCTACTCCTGGCACAACAAAAGAACCAATAAAATAGCAGCAGGAGCAGCAGCAGCACGAGCAGGAGCAGGAAAAAAACTTGAAGAATTGATTGATTCCTGGGATCCACAAGCACATTAATCAGCAATGCGCTTGATTTTGATTGCTGCTTCAAGTTGCCTGCCAGCTAAATTAGGCAAAACACACACACGCACACACACGCACACGCACACACAAGCTCGCACGCATGGAAAGTTAGCCTGGCTTTGATTACCGCTAACTGTCAAGTGCTTCGTGTTGGACATGCACTTTTGCATAGGCCGACAAATTCAATTTATTTCAAGTTTGGCCAACAAAAAAAAAAAAAAGAAGAAAAGAGAAAAAATGTGTAGGAAAATGCAAGCTGCTCACTAAATCAAAAACAGATTTTGGCAACAAATTCGTTATGCACGTGACATGTCCAAAAAGGCAGCCAACACACTCAACAAATACTCTCCCCCAACACACACACGCACACATACAAGTGCTGTTAGCGAGTGGGTGTGCGAGTGTGTGTGCAACTAAAAGAAATTTGAATAAGTGAATTTAAAAAGCGTTGGCGCTAGTCAAAGGCAAACAAGAAATGCCACAACGAACAGTGTATACCCTGGAAAAAGCTTAGCTAAAGTGTCTCATAGATTATATATATAAATATTTTTTTTATATTTAATTATTTTATTTAATTAATATGTAAGCTCAGCTGAAGCATTTTTAAGCTGTTGCATATTGCTTGCTCTAGTGTATATACCCGCAAAGCAAAACACAAGCTGAGCTCATGCTAAAGCCAAGGACACTTTTCATGAAATGCAATTTCGCACTTGTAAACTTTTATGGCTGACAACAGTGCTGCGCTGTTAGCCATATTTTAGCCAGTTTTAGCTAAAAGTTGGCTGAAACCAAAAAAAAAAATTATTGGCATGAGCTAAATGCATGCATAGAAATTTGAATAGGAAAGAACATGCATAGTTGACAGTGCTGAGCGCTTGGCTAGTTTGTAGCTAGTTTTAGTTTTTAGCTACAATATGTTTAGGGAATTTGTTCTTTTTAGTTATATATATTGTTTTATTAGTATATGAACATAATATAATAATAAAATACAACAAAATTCTTCTCAGTGTAGAAAGTTTTTATTGATAAAACAAATACAAATATTATATAAGATTTATCATTTAATTGTAAACTTTTTATGTCTAAGAAATATTAAATTAAAATTGAATCGATTCATTTAATTAATTTATTATTTTACAATAAATTCAATAATTAAAATATTATAGCTTAAACTATAAATATATTTGCTTAGCTAATATTTTTTTAAGCTTTTTTCACTCGCCCAACTCTTGGCAGCTCTGATTGAAAAATGTTGTGAGTTTTGCTAGCAAATGCAGCTATATTCTTTAGCTGGCTACAACATGTGAATTGTTGGCTAACAAACAGGCAAAAAAAAAAAAAAAAAAAAAAAAATTGCACAACACTACACACACACACACACACACACAGACATAGATATACACTTGATAACTCTGTACTTACTTGGTCCGAATGTAGATCAGGCAAAATGCAAATCTGCTCGGCTTTGACTGTTGACGGCACATTTGGCATTTTCTTTTTTCTTTCGACTATATTTCCCTCACTTTTTTTTGTATATTTTTTTGGTGTAACTTGTTTATTTGGCTGTCGTTTGGCTTTCATTTGCTTGGCCAGGCTCGCTCTCCCTTTCTTGTTTGCACACTTTGGCTAATGGATTTTTTGGTTTGCACTTTGCGGCTGCACACGGCGTATGCTTAATATTTGAGATCTCTCTCTCTCTCTCCCCCACTCCCACTCTCTCTGTACAATTTATGTTTTATGTTACAACATTTTTCGCCGTTTCCTTTTTAGCGTACGCCTCATTTGGTTTGCATTGGACTGCGCGCCGCTGGCATTTCGGCGACTTAATTGAAAATTCAATTAGACCTGTGCAAATATTTTTTGTTGGCCAAAAGGCGCAGCGCTCCACAAATTGAGTTACAGCTGTTTATCTAAATAAAAATTGCAGCTAGTACCTGGCCGCCTCCTGCTCCAGCTCCTGCTCCAGCTGTTGCCTTGGCAGCCGTTGCATTTTAATTACAACTTAAATATCTCAGTGCGGTGGGCAGTTGCAAATTGCAACTTCAGTGAACCGCAAAATGAAAGTTGTTGATTTTGGCTCTGTGGATTTTCCACTGGAATTTTCCGAGCCAACTAAATCAATTTTGATGAAGCGCCTTCAACTTAATTGCCCTGCCCAGCGTCCAGTGTTGTGAGTTTATTAAATAATTCCACTTTCCACTTTCACTTTGACCCTCACACTCTACTTTATAGATATATATATATATAGCTGTATATATATATATATATATATATATATTGTATTTCAGTCAGCTGCACTGTGTATGGGCCTTGAAATTCGCTTTGTTCTAGTGCAGCTGCTGCTGCTGCTTCTGCTGCACGTGACTTGATTGTCAGTTGCAATTTAAGAATTTGATAGTTTGACATTGCATTTTGGCTCGTTTCACATGCTGCTAGTGCTGCTCCTGCTGCTGTTCCATTTCCCTCAATTTCAGACGAAAACAATTGCATTTTCCAATCGCCAATCGCCATTCGGCTTTTGCTTGCGTGCCGCTGCTTAGACATTAAAAGGCGACATAAATAATTGTATATATTTTTCTAGCATCGATAAACGAATTTCAAATAGCATTAACACACGTGCATCAAAACATTAGCTACAGAAGGCCACATAAAATAGCTCGATATAAATTTAGTTTCCATATTCAATTAATTAAATCAAATTATATTTTCAATACACATTTTATGAAACTTGAAAAATAAAGTGAAGAAAATCTATAAAAAATTTCTTATTTAACAATTTTATGTGTGAAAGTGAAAAATAAAAATTATGATTTAAGCCTGGGACTCATTGAATGCTAAGAACACCCGCTCTTTGCAGAAGTTGAGGGTATCTGCTAGCTGCTCAGTCTCGACTAAATAAGTTTTACTTATTAGATCTGAATTAGGTAAAGGCTTTCAGTTGCAGCAACCACAGAAAATGATTGAAATTAATTTTATTTGCAAAAATATAAACAAATTCAAATTGTATTATTTACGCATGTCGAATTCATATTAATATATATACTACATAAATTATAAATTCTTAGCATACTTTTAGCTTTCGTTTCCAGTTCAAATATTTTACATTGGCTTTTCATTCCATTTTTCTATGACTCTCGAAGCAGTCACATAATTATTATCAAATGCAAATGTCGATTGGGCTGATGATCAAAAGTTTTCAAGCTACTTAGCTGTCATATCCAATTGGGTCAATTGATACACAAACAACATTTCATTCCCTCTCTCTGTCACTCTACCTATCTCTTTTACTCTCTTTCGCTGTGTGTCGCTTTGCATATTGGCATTGCAGCAGCCATGTGGCAAAACATTTTCCGCCTTTTAATACGCTTTCCTCCATTTTTTTTTATTTCACTTCAAGCTTAACTCATTCATGTGCAAAACTCTTTCAATGGCAGACAGAGCTGAACCATCCACAAACACACACAAACACACACACACACACAGTGCAATCCAATAACAAGGGCAACAACAACAAACATAGTTCATTTAAGCGTGTAAAAACATAAATCAAAAAAGCATGGCCT
Source organism: Drosophila aldrichi (assembly GCA_035045965.1). NCBI lineage: Eukaryota > Metazoa > Arthropoda > Insecta > Diptera > Drosophilidae > Drosophila > Drosophila aldrichi. The sequence goes on from JAWNOM010000475.1 coordinate 55,630, forward strand.
AATAGCAGACCAGACTGGTTGCTCGTTATCTCTCTCTCTCTCTCTCTTTCGCTCTCTCGGTCTCTTTCGTTGCCTGTTACTCTTTAAATACCTTTATCTCTTTCTGTATGCGTTGGCCAGCAGGCGACAGCCACATAAAGGACATGAAGTGTATATAAATTGCCTACTTGCATTTTAATTAAACTGACTAAAAACCAAGCCAATGTCAAATGTGCTTCAGTCCCGTTCAGTCCCACCCAACCAGCCTAGTTACAAGCCCTTTACTGCTCCTGCTGCTCCTGCTACTCCTCCTGCTGCCAATAGCCTGGCGGCTATAATAACACACAATGTCAGCTCATGTGGAAATTTGCTTTAAATTGACCAACTGACCGCAGCAACCTTTAAACAAATTAGAAAAACTTCTGTTTCATTGTTGTGGTTTGGTCCTTTTGTATATACCCTATACATACAGGGAATGAGTCAAAGGGGTATGCCGTCACAGACCTGATATAATCTATAGTTGTTATATGTATGTATAATTCAATTATAACTGAGTTGATCTAGCATTGTTCCTCTATTTATCTATACTCTATATAGTGCCCACAAGAAATTTCTTTTAAATTATCGATAACTCAACTACATGAAAATCGATAATAATTGAAGTAAACTCTTAGCTCTTTTTATCGAAAACTTCATAAAAGCTAGAGCCAAAAAAAAAAAACAAAAAAAAAAACAAAATAGAATTAATGAATTAATTTCTTATAGGTTATTCACAGACCGTGCATGCCTCAATATACACATAAAATTATTAAGAGCTCTACATTTTAGCTGAGCTGGGTATACGTTAGTCGAAAACTTTATAAATTTCGTATATCCTATATGCCTACACTCTGTTTACAGCCCCGCAGGGTATCTGCAAGTCAGTCAATCTTAGGTATTTCAAATTTTTGGGTTTAGATATTGAGACATTGTGCGCTTTTTATTGGGCCAGTGATTAGCGTTGGCTTTTTAATGGCCATTTGGCCAACAAGTTCTTGGCCGCAGCTGTGCCGCCTTTTGATGTGAATAATTTTGCTAAATATTTTGTAGCCGAGTTTTTTTTTTTTTTTTTTTCATGCCATTCGCGGCACGTACATTAAATTTACATTTTGCAGCTAAAAAGTCAACAGAGAAAGGGAGAGAGAGAGAGGGAGAGGGAGAGCGTGAAAGTGAGGGTGGACTGGCTCATTTTGGTCAGCGTCCAGTTGACAACATGTGGCGACTCGCCCTCTGGGCAGGGGGTGACTGGACTATGCCTTTGTAGGGGCGCGTGACCAGGTAATGGACTGTAATTATGCTAAATAAGCCATGAACAAATGTTGATGTGTGTGTCACGCATATACATACATATATACATATATAGTTAGTTAAAAGGCAGCATGGTGTCGGCAACAGCACGAATATATCCCATATACCACATCCGGCTGTCACAGTCAAAATGCAACGCTGTAGGTATGCAAAAATTCAAGTTAAGCTAGTCGTTGCATTTGTTATACATATATTGTTTTTGAATAGTGAGTGAGAGGACAGTAGACATTAGTTTAGTGCTTTAAGCTGTAGTTTTTAAATTAGTTAAATATTTATGGGAATTTTTTCTTCCAACTTTCCCCCTCGTGCCTTTGTTACATTTCATAAAAATAAATTTTCCGAGTACATAATGTATGTTATATGATTATGTTTAAGTCGAAAAGGATCAGGCTGTCTGAAAGTGTAGGGTATACTTTAAATATACAAAAAATTTAAAAAAAAGAGTGAAGAAACATATTATTTTAGAGCAACAAAATGTGGCATTTAAAAATGCAAATTGAATACAGTTGGTAAAAGAGTTGAAAAAAATTAGTATTATATGAGCAAATTAGAGCAATGACGCAAGGAATTATAATAAGAATGTAAAGTGATGTAAATAGCTAAAAATAGATAAATAGCTAAATATTGCATACATGGTCGATGTTCAGAAAACATGTAAGCCAAATGCTAGGCAAATGCTACACGCCGGACACTTGAAAATGCGATTAATAGGATTTAGATCTTCTTCTAAACGGGCAGAATTAAAAGTAAATAAGCACACAAAGGGGTTACTAGACTACCCCGTATGGCTTTAATAATAATAAAAAAAAAGAGATATTCTTTATATTCTAGAGCAACAAAATTGCATATATTGTAGCTGAGTTAAGATATCATCAGCTTTTGGTATTTCAACTGAATCTTCTTGCCCTTGTAGTCTTAGGAAAATTGGCAGCGAGCTAAATATCACATTAAGTCGTAATAGTCAAGGCTGTTCTGCATTCAAGGATTATAGAGTATGCAAGGACTGCATAATTTTAGCTTTGGCTATACCGGAGCACAGCCAATATGGAGATTAAGTGGTTCGGGCATTTTCTGTGAGTTACCCTAACTTATTGAAGACTGAGTGGCTCAACTTGGCTGGGTATGCTTACCATATAGGTATGCTCTTATTCATTGCTCTCAGATGGATTATTTTTGCTCTTCTCTAGTTGTGACTGCCTTTAAAGTATACCGAACTACATCAAGTAGTTCGCTAAGAAGTTAAAAGATTTGTTCTCTTCTTTTTTCCTTACACCTAAACATTCATCGATAGATTCACTGATTGAAGCCATAGATGGGCGCAACCACTATCAATGGCTTTGCAGCTTTAGTGTTCAGACGCAACTTTTTCAACTGTGAAAATTGCTCTGTCCACTGAAGCAAAGTGATGAAGGTTGGCGTTATCAAAAAACATCAACTCACTCGAAATTTTTTTAAGAATTTTTAAGTTACACTCACACTTGGAGTCATAGAATATTTCAGCAGATAAAGCTCCTGCTGATATATAACTCAAGCAAGACAACGCTACCACCTCTCAGTTATTGGCCCATACCAGCTACAATCGAATCAATTTACAGCTAATACCTTTCATCATAATTAAACAATAATATTACTTAAATTTCCCAACTGTGTCGCAGCAGCAAGCTGTAATAAATATTTAAAATAAAAAATGAAATAAATTTAAAAATATGATTGACTTTAGATAGAAAATATGTTGCTAATATATTTGTCCTGCTCGCCCACCTGCTAGAAAGTTTTTGATGGCCCGGAAGTATCTATATAAATGCCAACCAATTTACAGTTTTACGCCACGGCAACTTTATAAATAATTTACGTTCCATTTTTGGGGCTAGCTCATCCATCTCTAGCGCCGTTCGCTTTGTCTATCGCTATCTGCTGCTGCTTCGACTCCAAGCTGCGTTTTGTGGGGGGCGGGGGGCCACCCACGCGAAGGCCTTACATTTATGATTAATGAGCCTTAACTTTTGCACTTTTGCGTGGCAATTTGGTTGGGACATGCAGCAGGAGACGTGCGGCAGGAGGCGTGCGTCGTGTGTAAGTTAAGATAGGCAACAATTGTAAATGTTTGTTGTGCAATTAAAAGCCAGGCAAATGTTGGCATTCGCCGTTGCCTTTTTGTCCGCCTCCATTCATTATTTTCATTTTCATTTTCATTTTCATTTTGCTCTCTTTTTATACCCTGAACCCATTGAAAATGGGAAATCAGGGTATAATGGTTTTGTTAAAATGTATGTAACAGGCAGAAGGAGGCGTGGCAGACCCCACAAAGTATATATATTCTTGATCAGGGTGACGAGATAAGTTGATTTAGCCCTGTCCGTCTGTCTGTCTGTCCGTCTGTCCGTCTGTCCGTCTGTCCGTCTGTCCGTATGTTTGAACGCGTCGATTTCCGAAGCTATGATAGCTAGAGACTTGAATTTTTTTTTTAAATGACCGTATATACAGCGCGGATGTCGAGTTTAGCGTTAGAATTCGATAAATTATCCCGTTATATTTTTATCGAATAAAAACATTCAAGTTCAAATCAGATGCCAGTACAGATGCTAGCGGCGCGTCATTTGATCATGAGGTCTCGGGTTCAAACCTCAGAGCGGTCGGAGTTAATTTATGTTTATTTTCTTTTTTTTTAATTTTTTTTCAAAATATTTGTACATATATTTATTTAAATGAGCTTACTATTCAGCCACAACAGTTTTTCTATAAGTGTGTACACATCCATTCAAAGAAACAATTAGTTTAGTTTAGATTCGCTAGATGGCGCTGCAGCAGTGAATGTATTACTGTTTTGCCATCAAACTGTCAGTAAGTGAAGTGGCGTAGTGAATAGCATCGCGCCACTCAATCGAGAGGTCTCGGGTTCAAACCCCAGATCGGGCGGAATTATTGTTTAATTTTTTTTTAATTGTTTCAAAAATTGAAATTTTAACCACACTAAATGTGAATATTTATTAGTTTGGTTCAGGGTAGTATCTAGTCGAGCACTCTCGACTAGAGTTTTCTTACTTGTTTCTCTCTGCGCTCTTTTTGTCATTTTAACGTAATTTGATTTACTTTGCCAGCGCAAAAGGGGCTCCATTGCTGCCACAAATTGTCAATAAACATATCAATATGCAACACGAAATTGGTTTAATGTCAATCAACAGACGACGGGACAGCAGCACAGCGGCATAGCGGAAAAGTGGCACTGAATGCCGTGCCACACTCTATAGGCTTATCATGGCCACAGTCATCCATCAGTAGCAAAAAAAAAAATAAAATAAAAAAAAAAATTCTGAAAAATAAACCTGTGAAACATTTACGCAAATTCAATATAAGGCGGCTGCTGCTGAGCGGAGTGGGGCGTGGCCGTGTGTGCAAATTGATATTGGAAAACCTATACATTAGCTCTTAAACAAATTTAAATATTTGCATTTTCTGTTCAGAATTGTCAACAATGGCCTTAAAGACTTGAAAATTGAATTAATTATTTGCATTATAATTTCATATATATAGGTGAATTAAAAGAAAACATGAGAGTTTGCAGATAGTACACTTATAGGCTTGTGAATACTCTGTGAATTCTCATGAATTTATATTTCATGTAATTTCCGAGAATTTTTGTGATATATATGTAAAACTTTGAAACTCCGTACAAACTTCATTTGATTTAATATTTAGGTTGTATATATAAGATAACTTATAGCTAAATGAGGAGAATATTAGAAATGTATAAATAAATAAATTCTACATATCCCCTTATAATGCTCCTAAAAAATATACATCGATATTTTGTATACAGTAAATTAATTAAAATTAAAGTGTCCCATATATGTATAAAAATAAATAAAATAATATAAAAGAAATATGTTCATCTCTTTTTTAACTTTTAATTTATTTTGTATTTATTTCATTAATTTATAATTATAAATTATTACACTTACAATTAATATTTATGAAATGCTTACTAAGTCTCTTTGACAATTCTGAGTTTCCTAAACCATTCCACATTTTGTTATTAATTAATCGCCTTTCTTTTCGATTCTCAAATCTGATTTACGGCCTTTAATGCTTTGATCATAAGTATTCAATTATATAACCAAGCCGGACTCAGCACTAAACTGTTTCTGAGTCTAAAATCAAGCTTAAATTCAATTTGAATATTTTATCAGCTCTCTCGCTGCTGCCCCTACCCGAGTTCATTCGCCTTATTCCATTGCTATAATTCAATGCATTCTGCCAAATTTAATTGTTCAACTATTTAAGAGTTCTTCATTTTTTTTTTTTTGCATTTTGCACAGACAAAAACAATTTCTCAGAGGGTTGGACTGTGAACTGGGGGAAATCGGCTCACGCCTGTCGCGTGAATCACGCTAATGTGCTAATTTCCTGCTCCAATTTTCTGCCAGCTGCCTGCAGCAGGCATAGAAGGCAGGAGAAGAGGCGGAGAGGCTGTCACGCCCACTGGCTGGCGGGATAGCAAGCGACAAGCGTTGGGCTCGCATGATTTGCAAATGTGATGCGATTTGTATTATTATTTTTCTTTTCTTTTCGTTTTTTTTTTCGCTTGGGTCCCGCGCGAGCCGCGTCTAATTAGCCCCCGCTAATGGGGCGACCGTCGCGCAGACTCAGCTGCAAGTCACGAAATGGCTATTTAGCCAGCCTGAGTTGGCATTTTCTGCTGCTTTTTGTGCAGCTCATAATTTTCAGCTAAATGTTAGATTTGCATGAAATGCGAGACGCGACCAAAGTGCAAAGAAAAATATGATTGTTTAGTGTTGATTTGTCTGGAGCTCAGTGATTTAATTTGGGGTTTGCCAACAGGAACTGATATATAAAGTAAACCTCGCTCTCTCTCTCTGTCTCTCTCTCTCTGTGTGTGTCTCTGTTTATCTTTCTCATATTAATTAATGCACTTAATGCACTTTTAATGCTCGGCAAATGTGAAATAATTCATGCGCTTATCAGCACTGATAATGATTAATTTTGTCCAGCCTTTGTCGCAGCATTCGCATCCGCCGAGCCAAACTCGTCGCTGGCTTCAATTATTTTAAATTATGCGCCAATGCAATTGCATGTAATTGCAAATAAGTCAATGCGAAAACGTAAAGCAACAACAAAAAGGCTATGTATGCATGTGTGTGTATGTGTATGTGTATAGAATATTACATGAACAAGTCAGAGCAGTCTGCACTGAAAGTGATCAACTGGAAGATACCCTGTTCACCAAGTTGTGCTGCTCCTATTAAAGTCTATATATAATTCCATAGTTTCCATAGTTTCTCTTGGTTTTTTATTTATTTTCTACTATTTTGTAGATAGAGATGTGAGCTTTTCTATCACTCTTTATCAATCTATATACATATTTCTGTATATCAATGTTTTTATCAATCTATATTTCTTTTATCGTTCATTCTCTCCCTCTCCCGAACTAACTTTCCCCATCTATCTATCTACCTATCTATCAATCTATCAGTCTATCTCTATCTATCTATCTATCTATCTATCTATCTATCTATCTATCTATCTATCTATCTATCTATCTATCTATCTATCTATCAATCTATCAATCTATCAATCTATCAATCTATCAATCTATCAATCTATCTCTCTATCTATCTATCTATCTATCTATCTATCTATCTATCTATCTATCTATCTATCTATCTATCTATCTGTCTGTCTACCTATCAATATATTTAGAAATATACACCTATCTATTTATCTATCTATCCATATATATATATACATCAATCTATCTAGGTATATATTTCTATCTTTATTCTCTCTCTCTCTGTCTCTCTCTCTCTCTCCCTCTCTTTCTCTTACTTGGCTCACACTCTATAACGTTCTCCATATATGAATCTCTGTCTATATAGGGTTATATCGTTTTATCTATCTATTTCTATTCCTATATCTATCTATCTTTCTATCTATCATATTTGCATTTATTTTCTAACTACATATATGATAGAAATATTATTTAGATTCATATATACAGATGGGTCTCTGCCAAGATAAGAAAGAGAGAGACATATTTCTATTTAGTCTCTCTATCATACTATTCATCTATCATATCTTGCCATCTATACCATCCATCTATGTAGGAGCAGAGCTTGCTTAAGCTGGAACCAAAACACCTTTTCGCCACTCGCAATGGGCATTGAAATTATTGACGCTTATTTATGAAAGTGACAAATGAAAAGCCTCGCATATGCAAATATGATTTTGTAATTGCAATTTGCAATTGCGTTTGCCGATGCATATTTAAAAAGCGGGTCAAACGCGTCTACCAAACGCAGCGGATTAATGATTGATAGTTTAATGCGTAACGGGCAATCGAATTTTTCTCTAAATAAGCCCAGATATCAAATTGAATTAATATTCATAAAACGAGGCGAACAATAAGTAAATACCTCTTATATATTCAAAGTATATGCCATATATAATGTATATAATGGAAATTTGTTTTTTGCACTGAAATGCAGATTATGGCATTTTAATTAACATAAATAATTAGTGGAAAAACATTTAATTTCTTGCTCGCATATATGTTAATTAATAAATGATTTTTCATTATTATATTATATAAATCTGTGTAATTGAAAATAAGTATAAGTGATATTATATGATGTGACACACTAGCAGATACCCTGTAAGGTATCAGCTGAGCAATAGTTGCTATAAAATATATAGAAATTTTGTAAAAATATTAAAGTTTATTTATTTTATTTGACAGTATAATATTTTTAATTTGTATAAATTTTATAATTTTTTTGTATTATTTTATTTTATTTTTTATTATTATATATAAATTTTGTTTTTAAATTTTTATGAATTCTTTTTATTTATTTATTTATTTTTTTAATTTAAAAATTGTACAAAAATAGATGAACACATCAATCTGAAAGTAAAGCTGGCCTAAAATATTTATAATGGCCCCATATCTTATATGTAGAATTTTAAGACTTTATTGAATCCAACTCACATCTTTAAGCATTTTTTTTGTTATATTTCTGAATACTATCAGCTATGTACATAGAAGTAACTCTAGCTTAAATGAACTCAACTTTAAACAACTCCGAATTTCGCCAGCTTAAATTGCATTTTCATTGAACGGTTCAAGCATTTCTTACCTTTAAATTACAGTGGCAAACGGAATTAGCTGCACACATTGCATTCTGGCAACTCAAACAGAAAACACAAAACACAAAATCAAATTCCCGTAGCATAGTTTCACTCTCGCATGCTGGTGAAAAACCAAAAACGTAATGTTAGAGAACCTAAAGGAATAGAAACGATGAGAGAGAGAAAGAGAGAGAGAGAGAGAAGCGAACAGAGCTGAGCTGAGTTGAGCTGGGCTGAGCAGAGCTGAGTTGAGAATAAATACGGACTGGACAGTCACTGGACAGCACTCGAAAGCTTTACACTGAGTGCAATTAATTAAGCAAAGCTGAAAGTCATGCACACACACACACACATATACGCACACTGAGAGAAATTTAATTGCTTACAAGTTGGAAACATGGCAGAGAACAAGCAGCAGCAACAACAACAACAACAATTGAAGCAACAATTGTAATAAAGCGTCAAGAGCAAAGCAAGAAAAATTGCAACAAATGTTGTAACTAAACCATAAACTGTGATTAATTGAATATTTCTTATGCTGCACGTAGACAGCGAGCGAGTGAGGGAGAGCGAAAGAGACGCCCTATACTCCAGGCCACTGTCCAGAGAAATTCACTTAGGGCCAAAGACTCCGTCTCTCAGTTCGAATAGCGAATGCCACTTGGCAAATTTTGCTGCTGCAAAAGTCTTGCAACAATGGCAGCCAAAAGTCTGCGCACGCCGCACACACTCTGCTTGGCCGCACAGTAGCTGGCAGCAATAAATTTAAATAAATATACGATTACGCGTGCGTATTAAGTTGCCCCAGCCGAGGAGAATTGGATTCAACTCCCTCTCTGTCTCTCTCTCTCTCTCTCAATGCCTGCTGGCGTCTTTGGCCAGCTACAGTGGAGCTTGTCCCAGTCTCCCTGCACCCCAGCTGGTGCTCGTTATCTGCTGACTTCTAATTCAGCCACAATAAATCAATGCAACGTGCTGCAACATTTTGTGTGGCGCAAATGTGTAAGTGAACTTGATGACTGTTCCATGGAGGCTGAGGGGCATGACAAACACAAATTTTCTCGCCCAACGTTGCCTAATCGAAATTTGTTGGCCATTTGTGCTATATTTATTTATTTATGTATTTTTCTTTTTACTGTTTCCATTTTTTTATTTTTTCTTTTTTTTTGCCATTTTTATTTGGTTTTAATTGGCCGTAATACAAATTTATTGACCAAACTTGTTAATGGCTCGTTAATGCTTTAAAGTTTTGCGCAATTGCGAACTGCTCTGATTTTCCACTTTGGGTAATCACCCCCTCTCTGCCTATGTACCTGCTCTGGGGCATAAATAAATTAAAAAACGCAACTACATAACGGGCTTTAATTAATTTGAAATTGTAGCGCAAAATATATTCATTATATATTATGTATAGAATCATATAATTAGTCTGCGGTTGCTTACGGATTATTATTTGATATTTTAATACCCTGTAAACAGGTGGGATGTGAAGCAGAGGGTGATATGTCCTTAAATTTTAGTATGATCTGCTCAAATCGACATCAGAGCATTTTAAGATTAATTTTTATTTTACAGGGTATCTTTGTGCAAAACTCTAAGAAGTTGTAAATATTTTTTTCGTTTTTTTTTATATCTGATTTTGTTGTATAATATTTAATGAAAAAATTCATCTTTTTTTAAATTACATATTTTTGTTGGCTATAAATGGTTTTTACAGGGTATTTTACTATCAAGTTATATATCTTACAAAAATAATATAATTAAGCGAAACTTCTATATCACTTTGTATTTCATAGTTTAGAACGTAAAAGATAAAAAATACAAATTTCTTGAAGGAACCTTTAACTTTTCCAGGGTATTTCATCATTAAAGTGTTCTAAAAAGTCTTCATATGCATATCTGACTTTATCAAGAAAATCCAAGTAAATTCTTCAACTCAAACACTTCCATACATCACATCTCACCGTTCCAGGGTATTTGCAAGTCAGCCATAGCCAAACTAAATAGCTAAATGTTTTCATTGTTGATTGTTTATGTTAGCCACGCTTGAAAAACAAACATGACATATTAAAAGCCAACCATAAAAAAAAAAACCCTTTACGCTGCCAAAGTGTGGATGTTAATGCCGCTCATCTATCACATGATACATTGCATTAACATCAATCCGCAATCTATAATATAATCTATAATATAATTTGATAGCTGCATAAATAAACATTATTAATATGTTAACCTGAGGCCGAGTGCCATGAATATAAATTATTGCAGTAGAACCAGAATTAAATGTAACTGCGTGTGCGATTGCCGAGCTCGAATTATGGAAATTATAAATAGAACTAATACAACTTAATATTAATAATGCCCTGCATAAGCAATGTTTATAATAATTGCGTTCTTGATTACCTTAAACCGATTGCATTATTTTTGAATAGAAAAAAAACTAATAACATTATGCAAGCGAGCATTAAAATGGTAAATGAAAAGTTATCTATGTATAGAGTGGAAATTGGAATTAGCTTGATTTAGTTATTAATATAATGTAATAATAATATTATACAATAAAATATTTAAATTCTCTGTTTTTTAGCACTTTTTCGTTCGCATGGCACACTGGCCTACAATTTCCAGCTGATTATATTACACAACATGTGCAAAATTTATAAGAGATGTTCATAAAGCTGAAATAAAACATGTGAAAGAGCTGCAGTGAGGCATATACGACTTTACAATACCCTGCACTCAAGCAAACTTTCAGCTGCATGCAAAACTTTGCTGCAACTGAATCTTTTCCAATGATTAATTATGTACATATATAAAAAATATAATAAATTAGATAATAAAATTAACTTTAACACTTTTTCCAGTTACAAACCATTTGGCTAGCAGTATTATACCCTTCGGCTCGATTTCGGCGCATACAGTTCGAGGACAGTGCATAAAAAAGAGCAATTTAACTTACTTAGCCAAAGGCTGGCAGACAGACAGACAGCCAGCAAGCCAAAAAGGTGTTTCGCTTAGCTCACCTGGTCAGTAGCAGCAGCAGCGACAGCGGCAGCTGCCACTGAAATTAAATCCTCCAATCAATTTAAACACTGAAAGCGACAGCAGCAACAACAACAACAACAACAACAGAAAAGGGTAAAATGAAACGCTTTAAAATCCACAATGCAACCGGTTGTCATGCAAAGCAGCGTGTCTTGGAGACCCAGTTCCCAGTTCAAAGAGTGGCAGCCTCTGCCACGCCTTATCGTCTACCTGTACGGCAGGCTCTGTCGGCATCTTTTGGCCGGGGCACGTTCAGAACGAAGGCGTTCGTGTTTAAACGCGACGACAACAACAATAAAAGCAATCAAGCAACAGCAACAAGAGCTAAACAGCTGCAACTGCAAAGGTAGAGGCGAAGGTAGAGACGAAGGTAGAGGCGCAGGCTAAGGCTGAGGCAGACCTAGCACAGCCTCCACCGACATCTTCGCTGCGTGCACCTGATGACGCGTGCCAAATGTGACAACAAGCGATTAGATGTGTGTGTGTGTGTGAGCCCTTGACTTTTGTCATATTTGCCTACAACACACACACATACATGCATACGGTGTTGCATGCGTCATAGAGACGACGCCCAGTAGTATTTTTCATTTCATTTCATTTCCAATTGCAATGAATCATTAAAAGTATTTATGAGCAGCTTTTTACTGTTTTTTGCGTGTCCAAATTAATTAAGACTCGAGACGGCGTTGCCCTTCTCCCATCCCCCTGCCATGCCATTCTGTCGGCACGTCATATGTTGCAGCCACGTTGCCCTTGTCTCCCGACTCCTGCCTCCAGCTGCAACTCTGAATTAAATTTCTGTTTTTTATAGAAACGCTCTTTAAATATGAGTTATTTGCGTTTTTTACTCTCTTCTGTTTTTTTTTTTTCTTTTTGTTCACTTTCGCCTGTGGGAGAGTTCACTGTAGCTGCATGTCGTGCAGCCCGCACATATTGAAGCATTGCAAGTCCTTCTCTGGCCATTAAATTTGTCGACAATTCGGCAAGCATTTATTCGAATGCTTTGTTACATATTCAGTTTATTCAACCCGGCCGAACACACGTGCCCGCTGTCTGCTGAGTCATGTCTGCTGCCGGTTCCAGTTCCACTTCCACTTCCACTATCAGTTCCTGTTCCTGTTCCAGTTCCACTCGCTGCTGTCGCGTGTCCGCGCCTCATCTTGGGCGTGTGTCCTTGATGGGCAAAAGCAAAAGTGTTTCGGCTACAACGCTAACATGCATGCATCTACTCTTACCTTTACGCAATTAATGCAATTCACAATGATTAGGGTGAACTGTGAACTGTGAACTCGGTGACTCTTGTTTGTCCAAATGACTCTACGTAAAGTCACGAGGGCTAAAAGTGCATATATTACATGTATTTATAGCGGGCAATAAAACGCAGATAAGATTATCAGTTAGCATATCCTTTAGGCTGAATGGGGGAGTTAGGTTTATATTTAAATAAAAGCTACATTTTCACACTTCATTTTAGACTACACCTTCCACTTTCTCTCTTACTTTTTGAACCTCTCTTAATAAACAAAAATGTATGTACATTGTATTGTATGTACATACATATGTACATATGTATGTATGTATCTAAATCCTGCCTTGACATCGATTGCATTTCTTGATTCTCGCTCGCCTTTTCTTTCTCTCTCTCTCTCTCAATCACTCTCCCTATCTAACTCCCTCTCACTGTATCTTCCCTCGTTCCTCGTCCATCGTTTTTTCTCATCAATTCACATATTTATCTATCAGTTAAGAGCTCTGGCACTCACCTCTCGCCATCTCAGTCTCTCCCTCTCTCTCTCTCTCTTCTCTCTCTCTCTCTCTCACTCTCTCACCCTTCTTCTTCTTCCCTCGCATACAAATTCTCTCTCATTCTCCCAACTTGTATATCATATTTAAGCAATGCAATTCACATTAGATAATCCAAATCAATCTACTGCTCCCTCCTCTATCACTCTCTCTCTCTCTCTCTCTCTGTCTGTCACATCCCTTTCTCTTGCCTCTTTATCTTTCACTCTCAACTATTAAAATGGCTTAGCCAAAAATGTATTTGAGCACAATTAAAATGCATAGTATTCAAATACAAACAGAGAGAGCTCATCTGGCCTATGGAGCACTTCTAGAGATTATGTCCGCAGACGAGGATTGGTCGTGGCTTGCTAAACTGCTCGATTTGTTTGATTTGTGGCACTTAGCCGCATTAAGTGCCATAAAAGCTTTGCTTCCACAACAACAACAACAACAACAGCAACAACGACAATACAATAATAATAATAAAATCATTCACGTAATAGCACAAAGAAAAAGCAAGCCGAGCAAAGCTGAGAAACAAATTTCGCATGCCAAGAACACAAACACTTGAGCAAGGCACACACACACACACCTCTCTGTGTGTGTGTGTACTTAGTTTTGCATAAGCCTTTTAATCAACTTTATTAATATTAATAAGCACAAGGAGCGTTCGTTAAAGGACAACAACAATGGTAAACAGGCGGCAACAATTATACAATTACTCCTCGAGAAGTCGAAAAGTTCCCCAGGGGCTGGGCGGGGCGTGGCCGACGGTAATGGTAATTGAGTTAAATAATCATTAGTCAAGCAAGAAAAACCCTTTCGAGCAGTCCTACCTGAAGCCTAAATAACCGCAAAAGCGAATGAAATAAAAGGAAAAAACAAAAAACAAGAAAAAAACAACAAAAACAATTCCTGTTTTTATTTATAGCTATTTTTGGCTTGAATTTCGACTTGCTTCCAACTAGGGGAATAGCTGGGGTGTGGGGCGTGGCACTGTGCTTCGAGGTTCGGTTTTGAAGTAGGCATTTCAATTGAAATTCAAGTGCGCACTTTGTTTCCACTTAATTTCGGTGGCTGCAGCGCGTTGCCACAACAACGGCCACGCCTCCTGCGCCTCTAATCCAGCCTCTGCACAGTTTTTCTGCCGAACCGAGCTTGCTTCCAGCTAGCTACATACATAGCTAGAGTGTTAATTGGAAACCTCTTCTTCTTCTTCTTCTTCTTGCTTAACATAGTCCCATAAGTCGCCACAATTTTTCGTCTCTATGGCTACATCACAAGCAGCTGCCGGAAAAAAAAGTTGACGTAATTCTAGAGGAATTAGTACACAAATTATTTTTTTTTAGAGCGAAATTATTTACATACATACATATGTATGTATGTTGATGTAAGCAAATGTTTGCAATATTTAACAATTCTTTATTTGTATAGAAATTTTTTTGTTTATATCAAATCTCTTGTAATAGGAAAACTATTATTACTATTACATACATATGTACATACATATGTATGTATGTATGTATATCTCTATACTACAAATTTTGTTTAAATTCTGTTCATAATTATGTTTTATCTTTTTGCTGCATTTCTTCAGCAACTTTTTACCTTGCAATCCTCTATGAGCAACTCTCTTTCTCTCTTTTTCTTCAGCAACTCCTTTTCACTTTTCAACTCTCTACACCTTTCTTCGCTCCCAAATCTCTATATTTTATCCTACCTACATATGTATGTATGTACATATGCTATCCATACTATATGCTATCTCTGTATTCAGCTAGCGCAGTCAGCTCAACTGAATCGCACTCTCCCTCTCCCTCTCTCTCTTTCTCTCTCTCTCTATCTCTCTATCTCTATCTCTCTCTATCGTTATATGTTATATTTAATGCCTAACGAGAGACCTTGAACCCTAATTGTTTTTATAGCCCTGACAGAGACGTGCCTCGCCTCGCGAATGAAGGCCAGATAGAAGTTTTGCTGCTGTTGTCAGCCATTTGTTGTGAGCCCATTTTAGGCCGTAGTCCTAGCTGAAGTTCGCGCTTATCACTCAAAGCGGCAGCCGCAATATAAAAATTAACCCCCCCACACACTCTCCCTTACCTTACGATTTCGACAAAGGTGCCCCATAACAGGACGAGTGAGAATTCTACATATGTCAAGCTGTCAATGTTTATCTATTTGAAGGTGACTTTGCAATCGCTGTGCGAGCATGTGTGTGTGTGTGTGTGTGTGTGTGTGTATTGCTGCAACCGTAACTCGAACACGATCCTGAGGATTAAGGTTCCTGTTGATTTATGGACGCACAAATACCAATGTGTTTCAAATGTGATTGAAAACTGATAAGCGTATGCCGAGCAGGAGTCGGGCAGGCAGTCTGGCAGTCGGGCAGGACCTCGGCCAGGACTCGAGCCGGGCTGCTGTTTGTTTAGGCCGTTGGCATGTGCCAATGGGCGTGGGGGGGTAGACAGAGACAGAGAGCGGGCAGGAGCTGGGGCCGTTATTAGTGTAACTGTCAGCTGGCGAAAGTGTTGAGTGCACGTCTGTCAAATGCGGTTGAGGTTTGAGCCAGAGACCAAGAGAAATGAGAGTCAGGGAAGAGAAGGAAAAGGGGAAGGGTACACAGAGTGAGGCAGTACAGTTTGGTATCCAAAATATAAACAGCTGCAGCAATTGATGGCTTAATTTGCCACTAATTTGCGCTTATCGGCCAATGGCGACCGCTCCACCTCGCCTCACTGGCCCCCCGCCCAACGGGGCTCAGCTCTGTGGCCAAGTTTCGCTTGACTAAATGCGCTGCCTGTGGACTGTGACTGAGGCTAACTCTCCTCCCTCCCTCTCTCTCTCTCTCTCTCTCTCCCTCGTCCGCTCTCTTTCTGTGCCTAGGCCTGGCAAGCATGCAAATTGATTTCGTAACGCCCGTTTATGGGAAACTGGAGCTGGAGCAGCCGCTTATCACGCCCAAACACCTAAAAGCGCCGACAGAGTCATAGAAGGTGTTCCAGTAACTGTTCCAGCTAGTGATGGCAAAAATAAAGTTTATGAATCGATTATTATTAATCAGATGATTAATCGTACTAATCGAAGCAAAATAATCGATACTCAATAATAATCATTATAATAATAATCGCTAATCAAACATTTGTATTTTCTGGAATAATCGATTATGATTTCCATTAATCGCAGCCCATTGAAATCGATATGGAAGCAAAATAATCGATTATTGTGTGTCATCTGATTAATCGTTTCATCCCTAGCATAAGCTCCATGAGATTTATAAAATAAAACTTTTCATACTGCCCTCTTTTCTTCCCCTGCAATCTCAACTCCTCCAATCTCTTCTCTTCTCTAACTAATTTGAAAACAAACGTTGCCAGATGGTTCGAAATTCGAACATGTCTGATGGAGCTCATTGCCGCTCATTGACAGCAAATAACAAAGAGAAGAGGAAGCATTTAAGGCAACTGCCGACATTAACAGTGCCTGGCGGAGTTCGGGCCATACGTTTTGGCCAGGCATAAACAACGGCTCATGCGACTTCGTCCAGCTCATAATAAAGCAATAAAAAAATGAGAAAGGTAAATGGCGGTAAGGCCAACTAAAGAGCCACAAATGCTACCTGAACAAGCGTTACACATGGCTAGAGTAGGACGAGGATAGAGAGAGAGAGAGAAAGAGAGAGCTGCATAAAGTGTGTGGTGGTTCTTGCTTCTCTTATATGTTTGTGTATGATACCCATTGTTAATGCATAAGCAGGGTATAATGGTGCGTGGGACGAGTTGAAAAAGAAGGCGTGGCAAATATTAATTCTTCATTCATATATACACATATTTCTATCTCCCTCTATCCATAATCCGCCCCACTTCTACCACCGGGCGTACTGGGTATCTGCTAGTCCACCCCTCCCCTTAGCCCTACTACCTTTTTTTTAAGTTTTTTTTTAGTGCATTGGCCAGGTCTAATTTATCATCAAACAGCACACACAGAGAACACAAAGGACACGAAGGACATCGTGCGGCCGTGCGGTAATGGAACAGCTGGCTTCCTGGCGAGCGGACGGACGGACGGAAAGACGGACGGACTCTCTCTCGACTCGAGTCGAGTCGAGTCGAGTCGAGTCTAAACTGTGACTCCTTCAGCTGCGGGCTGCGTTAATAGTTTATGACTAAATTGAAACAGGTTGTCGGAGCAGGCAGGAAGTGCTTGCCGGCGCTTCCAGCGAAAGGCGCTGCCCCAGCCACGCCCCTCACGCACCGCACACCCCATACGCCGCCCCACTCTCACCTAGTGCCCGCCTCGCCCTGTCAATTTGTCAATCAATCGGGCATCCGAATGACACGCTCAGATGCGGCTCGCCTCGCCTCGGTTTGCCTTGCCTCGAATGTATGTAACTGAGTCGAGTCTTTGTTTACAGTAAACCAAAATAAGAGTGCACTGTGCAAAAAAGGGTAGTAGTAGTTGTCAATATGAATAGTGTGAATGTGTGGGTTTATAATAAACATTTTTTATTCATTCGAATATAATTTTTTTCAAACATAATTAATTTGCATGAAAAAATATTTTGTATTTATTAACAAAAATAAATTTGCATTTAACAAACTTACCAAGGAATTTTGATATTAATTTACATTAGCTAACAAGATCTTAAGTAATAAATTATTTAATTAAAAAATAAACAAAATATACTTATTTAATATTTTTTATTTACATATGTATTTTCATTTGAAATTAATTTAAAATCATATTTGAATTAATGAAATCTTTAAATTAAATAATTAAATAAAATTCTAGAATTAGATCGCCCTACCCAAATATCTGTAATTATAAACTAATGAAATATTTCCATTCAGTAAATCAAAAAAATATATGTTTAGAAAAATAGATTAGAATTTTATTATAACTCCATTGGGATCCAATCACATCAGCATACCCATTTCTCAGTCCATTATTTCGCTCAGTGAACACACACATACACACACACACAGATCAAGGTGGATGCGCTTCGTCAAAGCAAAGTCAAAGTCGCCGTCCGTCGTTGGCCCACTTGAGCGCACTTATCCTTTTCGCTGCTCTCCTTCGGCGTTTGTTGTCTCTGGCTTATCTCACTTACAAGTAATTGTAATATTATCCCTAATAAGCAAAAGATTGATAGCATTCCAGGGAAAACAACAACGGGGCCACAAAGGGCCAGAGACCAGTCAGTCCATGGGCATAGACTAGGCAGGCCTGCAATCTCGGCGGGCAAACCGACACCACGACAACAAAGGACACACATACAGTCTTACACATGCACACACGCATACGCACACGCACATTCATGCTCAAGTGTTTTCCCTTTCTTTTATCTCGGCTAGTTTATGGTTGTTCGCTCCTTCTCGCTCACACTCACGCGCCGCTCATCATCACTTGAGTAAACAATGTCATAAAATCATCAATCAATCTGCGACCTCGACATCGACTTCGAGTCCAACTTCGAATTTGGTTTGAGTTCGACTTCACACACACTCCTTAAGCTGTTGTTGTTGTTGTTGTTGTTGCTCTCTCGCCTTTGTCGTGAGCTATTTGTATGGCCTAACTGTCAAGGGGGGGAGACTGTTTTTGCAGCAGTTGTTGTTGTTATTGTTGCTGTCTTTGTTTTGAGCTATTTGACCAACTTAACTGTTAAGCAAACACATACGCCTCTTCCTCTTACACTTATACTTCCTCATTGTCTTCTACTCTAGAAGCGCTGCTCGCTCTGCTCTGCTCTCTCGCTCTGCTCTGTTCAGCTCTGCTCTGTTAATACAATTAAGTGTTATATTTGTAATGCTTTTTATGCGACTACCAAATTGCTTTATGGGCGTGCCGCCGTCTATCACAACAAGGCGCTAGAGAGAGATAGAGCGAGGGTGCGAGTAGGCATAAGAAAGAGATTTATGAATAAAGGTAAGAACATTGTTGCCATCAAGCGGTGAGTGTTAATTGCTTATGAGGATTTAGTAGGAGTTGCTGTGTTTGTTTTGTTATAATAAATATCTCAATTATGGTATCCATAGGAACAAGTGCCAGACATAATTATTATATTTTAGGAATTTATTTATTAAGATATATGTATGTATATCTATGAGGTATTTACATACATATGTATGTAAGTTGTTAAATTTCTAAAACTGATAAACAGAAAAAAAAGGTAAAATAAAAAAAATGTAATTTCGCTTTAGCCTAGCTAAATAGAGTAACGATAAATTGTACCTCAGTCGCTCAATCACTTTCAATCTATTTAAATGCATATGCCCATTCAATAATCGTACCATCCCTGGACTGGACTGAAACCAAAGGTAATTCCTTAATAAATGCCCACCCAAGTCTGAGCTCCTCGCCCAAGATCCAATTAGATTAGCACACAGAGCTCATCCTTCAATTTCATTGACATTCGCCACATTAGGTAAACTTGTGTGTGCGTGTGCGTGTGCGCGTGTATGTGTGCAACAAGCTGCTGCGGCTGCAGCTGGACCAAAAATTAATTACAGCGACCTAGTCAAAGGATTTGTTATCCTTTTAACAGCAGCTGCTAGTGTTACCCCAGGTCGAACATGTTCGAGTTGCCTGCTGCGCGATGCAACATTTCGCTGTTAACTGAGCGCACTGTTACGTGTGCCTTAACAGTGTATAAGACCGTAGTTCAACGGTTCTGCCGCTAGATGACGCTAACGCTTTCGTGACTGCATCGCCTTCGTCAGACACGACTGTCGGCTCTTTGGCCTGAATTGTTGTTGGCGTCTGCAGCACAGACGTGCGTTGCAGCTGCCCGACGCGGCGCGACGCCTTGGCTCGTGTCAACGGCTCGTGTGCGTGTTCTACGAACAGACGAACACGAACGTTGGTCGTTCGTTCGGCTGGTTGTATGCTGCCCGTCTGCTTCTATACTTGTATGATTCAGTCTGATTCAGTCTTTGACGACGCGCGTATCGAAACGGACGGTCAGTTGCGGACGCTGTAACGCACTCTGTGTCTCCATTATCAGTAGTAAACGACGTTGCTCTGTGCTAACCAAATTCACCGTTTCGGCTCTAGCAAAACTGCTTCGGCCCCGTATCATATCGTGATGGCCATAACTGTGTATGCGTAACTGTGTGCATGTGTTTGTGTTTGTGTGCATTTGTGCGTGTGAACGACCGTTTGACGGTTTGATTTGAATTTCGGGAATCCTCATGCAAAGATGCTGATGCCGATCGGAAAAGAAGCTCAAGCAAAGCAAAACGAAAAGCGAGCAAAGCGCATTGCCCGATAAATAAACTGAGCTTAGAAACGGAACCCAAGCACGTTCAACGGTTGTGTCTTCTGTCTGTCTCTGTCACTCTATCTTCCGCTCAGTGTATGTGCGTACGCGTGTGCCCCTGTGTGAGTGCTGTGCATGTGTGCGTGAGTGCCTAACAATTAATTTGCATTTAAATCGCACGTTAATCTGCGATCCAATCAAAGGCCAAACAGAAAATAAAGTGAGAGAGAGAAATAGAGAGAGAAAAAGAAAAACAACAAATTCTGCAGAATTGCCAACACGCAAAAAAAGGAGAAAAAAAAAAAATAAAAACATAAACCCCAAGTAAATACGCATAAAAAAAAAAGGATTTGCCACGTAAGTGTGTCCAGCTGTAAATCTTTAGATTAGCATAAAACAAATACGCAAAGGCCTAAATTAAATATACACCTGTTATAAAAAAAAATTAATGTATGTATATAATGGTAATACATGTGGGTGCTCGACGAACTGCTAAATGAAAAGATTTTCATAGAATTTACATTCTTTGCCCCAGAAAAAAAAAAAAAAAACTGGCGCGTTCGCCATTCAAAAATAAACAAATATTTGCATTAAAATAAACACACGCCTACCCTATGTACCCCCCCTAATGCCCTACCCCATCACGCTAACTCCTAATACACCCCTTTTGAAAAACGCTTTCCCTGTATCCCCAGTGCGATTGTTGTCCCTTTTGCTTCTCTATTTATTATGCCGTGTACCCATTGCAGGCGGATAAATAGGGTATAATGTGGGTGATCAAATCTATGCAACACGCGACAAAGGGAGAGATAGAGAGAGATATATCACAATGTGTACCTGAATCAATGGACGAGCTTATCTAATCATACCTGATTGATCTCTTAGATATAAGAATAGAATGGCATCAAAATTTACCTGAGTATATTTTTAGAATACATATATTTACAGGTAATTTCAAATCGATTTTAATCGATATTTATTGCTCTTACTTATTTGATCTTTTCTCGAAGCTTTTAGAAGCTAGATTCCTTATATATGGATATGATTCCGCTAAGGCGATGACAAATAACTTAAATTGTTAAACACTTTCATCCATTCTACATTTACATAAGTATATCAAGTTCACTCCATATTCTTCAATATTTTTTCTGGACATCTATCTACTTCCAGCTTTTTTACTACCTTTTCTATATTTGTCATTTATCTTTCACTCTTCGATGCTTCTCACAAATCACTGCCAGAGTTCTTTTGACAAACATTACAGGGTATCTGCTAGTCGTATATATCCCCCGCAATAAAACATTTACTTGTTGTTGTTGCTGCATTGTTTTGTTTTTCGGTCATTTGTCTTTTTGGGTCAGCAAATGCGTCCAATTTTTCCGAGATTTTTCGCGAGATTTTCCACAGTTGTATATTTGTTTTTCTTTTTACTTTTCTTTAGGGTTTTCCACAACTTTTTCTCTTTCGATTATTTACACATTTTTTGTTGTTGTTTTTGGTTGCTCCCAAACACAAAGAATGTCCAAGCAACAATTTAAAAACCCTTTCGCTGATTTCTTATCTGCTGCCTTCTGCCTAGATCAAAAGTATCAGCGAGACATAAAGAAGAACCAGAAGGCGAAACAGAAGAAGCAGAAGAAGAATAGCAGGCAAGCCATTAAAGAAAAGTTTGAACTGATTTGCATTTTAATTGCCAAGTTATAAAATCTTTGGATCTCTATTAGGTAAACGAGGCTAAGCACAGATTTCAATTAGACCTACACAAAAAGGTGTCGAAAGGCTGAACCAGAGCATGGAAAAACAAGTAAGAAAGCTCTAGTCGAGACTGCCCGACTAGGAAATCCCCTGAACCCTTCGGAGAACTGATATTTCAATAATTCTCCGCGTTTTTTTGCTTACAAAAGAAACACACACACACATACATATGTATGTACATAGGCACATATAGGCACGCACGCATAAACACGCATGGGCTGCAGTTGGGCTTCTCATGGAAACTTAATTGTTTAATAACTTTTTTTGTGGATGTACGTTCTTCATGAAACTTTTAGATTGTGATGATATCATTACTATGCGTGTATATGCCGAAGCTCAAGTCTCTAGTATTTGAAATACGCCTTTTACAAAAGTGAGGGTGAGGGGGTGGATATAGGGGCGGGGGGTGAATTATAACAAAAACCGAAATTCTATAAAGTGCATATAAGTCTACATTTAAAATTTGGAGACTCTAGCTCAAAAGATGTAGGAGATATAATTTTATAACTGGCTTTCGATAAGGTTTTTCATCGATAAAAAAACAATCGGACGAGTTATCGATCTTCTGTGATAAACTTGATATGCGCGCGCTATATACGGACATTTTAAAAAAAAGTTGAGGTCTCTAGCTATTGTAGATTCGGAAATCGACGCGTTCATACATACGGACAGACGGACAGACGGACAGACGGACAGACGGACAGACGGACATGGCTAAATCGATTCAGTTTGTCGCCCTGATCAAGAATATATATACTTTGTGGGGTCTGCCACGCCTCCTTCTCCCTGTTACATACTTTTAACAAAACCATTATACCCTGATTTCCCATTTTCAATGGGTTCAGGGTATAAAAAAGAGCCAGATAAACGGGGCTCAGCATTCGAGATTAGTTAATAATTATATGCAATTAATTAAAACTTGACTTGATTATTTATTTAGATTTCGAATTTCGGTGTATTCCATTATTAAATAGGCTCAAAGTTGGCTGAAGATATTTAGATATTTTTATATAGAAGATATATGTACATTCTTAATATATACCAATAAAATTATATGAAATAAAACAAAAATATGTATTTACATATTTATATATAGAAGATATCTTAATATAATAATAATATATCATAATAAAAAATAAAAATAAAATAAAATAAAATAAATACATAAATAAAAAATAAAAGAAAATAATATTATTTTAAAATAATTAAGTTTGATATTATTGTTTTTCTTAAAGTTGTTGAAAATGTAGAACACATACATGCATT
Organism: Drosophila aldrichi; assembly: GCA_035045965.1. Taxonomy (NCBI): domain Eukaryota; kingdom Metazoa; phylum Arthropoda; class Insecta; order Diptera; family Drosophilidae; genus Drosophila; species Drosophila aldrichi. The sequence continues at coordinate 79,205 of JAWNOM010000475.1, forward strand.
AATTAAAAAATCCTTTCTTATAAAAAAAAGTGTTTTCTAAGCTAAATAAAAATATATATTTCTATATAATTTAAATACAAATTTAAGCATATTATTATCTTTTTTTTTTTAATTTTTTATTTTAGGTACATAGGTTTCTTTTTTAATTGTTATTATAATATTTTCATTAAAAACTAATCCCATAAATTTTTTTATTGTTAAAATATTACACAATATTTTTTTTTTTTTTTTTTTTTTTTTTTAAATTAATCACACTTTAATTTTTAAAATTTTCCTAAATGTTTATCAACTTATTATAATTAAGCTCTGCTATCTCTAACTCTCTGATTTTATTGTTCTCCAAGACCTTAGACATATTAATCTGATCTGCTTGTTCTCCAAGACCCTATATAAATGTCGCATTTCAGTCAATTTTCATAATTCCTAATCAACTGAAAGTTCTGGCTTAATGCTCCATTGCCTACAACATGTTTACCAGATGAGCTTGACCTTCTTTCCCACTCGCATAATCTTAACGCTCTGCGGTAGCGCAGAAGACAAAGCCCTTGACTTATATAGATGTGGATATGGTGCCCCTTTGGGGGGAAACACAAGCACAACACTAATTGGATGCACACACACACATGTGTGTGTGTGATGAGATCTCGCAGTTTTATCCAATTTGATTCCAATTGTCAACGTTTCAGCGATCGCCCAGATGCCATTAGATGCCAACAAGGGGCCAAGAGGCACGTCTCTTGGCCAGAAAAAGTTCTCTACTGCTGCTCGACTGTTGCCATAAATCGTGCCAGCACCAAAATGAAAATAGCGCATTTCCAAAATATTTTCATTTAAAAATCGAAAGTGAAAATGCTGTTAAAAAGAAAATAAAAGCAAAAATACAAATATATATATACATACATATATTTATATTTGTATTTTGTGAGAGGGCTGAAATAACAGGGGCAACGCGAAAAGGCAGGCAGCATCAACATTCATCAATCTGTCAGTGGGGCCTGTCAGCTGGTTTAAGCACCCACAAAGTGCTGTTGAGGCAACAACAACAACAATAAGAACAAGCACAACTGAGGCTCAATAAAAATTGAAACACAGATGAGAGGGCAAAAAAGAAAACATTGAAATATTTCAAAGTGCTTAAAAAACAGCGAGAAAATGGTAAAGAGCAGCACAAAGACGAAGCTTGAAAGTCTTGGATATATTAATATATTTCAGATTATATTTATGCTGATTCCCTAAAGTGTTATAGGGTTTGTTTGTGCATTGTCTATGGGCGTGATATGCATTGAGAAATGCATTTTAAGCGTTGGTAGTTGAAGTTTCAGAGAGTTGAAATCTGAAATACTTGAGTTGATACTCCAAAATAAAGAATAGTTATATTATATAAATAGGCAAAAGTAGAAGTTATTTTAAACAATTCAATTCTATTTGCATAATGGGATGATTGTGGTTGTTAAATAATATATTATAATAATATAACTAATTTTTTAAATAAATAAAAAAAAAAAAAAATAAATAAATATATAAATAAATATAATTAATTTTCTTAATGACTATTTTGCCTTTTATTGCAAAGGTTCTCTAGTATATATTAGGCGAATTATATAAAGAGTTACAGAAACTAGTTAATCGAAGTTTTTAGTTACGTTTAGGCTTTAAATATAATATAATATATGTATAATATAACCTATGTACTTATACAGTAGAATCCGGTAATAACGACACTCAAGGGACGGTGGACGCTATAACCGTATAACTTTTCTCAGGAAAGTTCGACTGGGGACCAGAATTTTCATCGCAATAAGAGTACGGACATTATAAGCGGAGTCGATATAACCGGGTATAACCTGTATAAGGCTATAATTACATGTAATCTATAAAAACATAGATTTGATTATTAGTTTAGTTCTCATAGCTTAGGTCTCAGAAGAAGATCCCCCTTTAATCTGAGCCTATAACATATTCCTAGCCCATCTATAATATTCATCAGCTAAAACTCATATACATACATACATGCATATAATATTCATCGCCTATTGTCTCCACGTATGCCAGAAACCTTATCATAAATCATAAATATGCACACTTTATGATCTACTCACAGATCTCCTCCAGAATGCATATAAAATCTCTGTCTGTCCTCAGCTTGCGCTGCTCCGCTTTTGGCCATAAAAACACACGAAGCAAAACTTTTTACTTCTCTATGCGGCGCATCAAGACACGCGCAAAACGTGCGCCAATCAATTGGCCCTCAAAAGAAAAAAGGCCACAAAAATAAAAAAAAAAGCGTGTGAAACTGTTCGACTCCCACGGCTGAGACAAATTAATGAAAAGGCGACGAGCGCTGTCTTTAAAATTAGAGACAAAGGCAATTTGTCTTTGGCAATCGCTCAATATTAAGTGAGGCAGCGTGCGAGAGGGAGGGAGGGAGGGATGCAGATACACTCGAAAATGTATCTGGCAGATACATTTGATGCGCCGACCGCTCTGCAGCTATTAAGCGCGCGTGTTGATTGATTTTATGTTGGAAATGAATACTGCGGTTTTCACAATTTCTACTCGAAATGCTGCCCATATATACATATACTTACTCTATATCACTGGACGAAATGCCCAAAAAGAAATTGAATTCCCAAAACTCAGCTGCTAAATCAATCGACACTTGAGGCTGCGCGTTTCGTGCGACGCCTGCAGTTCGTCTTGTTGTTGTTGTTGTTGTTCCTGTTCTTGTTATTGTTGGGGTAAGTTGTGTTTAATTACACTCACACTGACACACACACACACATATGCCTTAAGTGTGTCCCCTAATTCCAAACTCTAACCGTCTATAACTTATTAAAGTTTGTTATCTCTTTCCCTCACTCTCTACTCTTGCTACTTGTTCTATTTTCTCCCCTCTCTCCCTCTCCGTTTCTCACTTTCTCTGTGTGTGTTGCTCCATCCCTTTTTGAACTTTTCTCAACACTCTGTTAAATAGATTTCAGTGTCGCTGTGCACTTAGACGCTGCTCTGTTTGTTGTACTTGCCCTACAAATTGATTGATTTTATTTGCACTCCCACACATGCTGCCACTTCCCCACTCTATCTCTCTCTCTCTCGCTCTATTGGCTGTGCGTGTTTGTGGCTTTTAGGCGGTAACTGCCAAGCAGTTGGCAGGGAGCCGCTGCTCTGCTTGTCTAGTGGAGCGCTAGTTGAACATTGACATTTTGCGGTTAACTCATTTACACAGTCGAAGCGTTGTCTTTACCCTTTGCGCCCTATGCGCTGATGGACATATCGGTCGTACTGGGCAATGAGACGGGCTGACAGGCCCTGGTAGAGCTTTCAACTTAAAGACTGAAATGATAACCAACTTTTTGAGGTTCTAATAAGCTTGCAATGTTATAAATCGAAACACTTTGTAAGGGTTCTTAAATACTAAAAGCACATTGCTTTGCTCACTGCGCAATTTCTTTAGCTCTTGGCATAAATAATGTAGAGAATGAATATCTGTGCTATGCTGCAATGACACCAGCCGCTGAGCTTTCGATTAAATTTTTCACAAAAGCTTAGGCAGCTTAAATAAAAGCTTTGAGTTTAAGCAGAGATCTAAGGTCTCCTTCTCAGCGAGGTTACGAAAATGTACTTGGATTGATTCAGTGAGAAATTTATTCCAGAGCAGAATGTTAAGTCGGTTCAAGCTTTAATGAGCTTGTAAAGCTGAGATAAATGTATTGATTCTAGCTATAAAATGCTATATAAATGGCCAAGACAAAAAGATTTTTGTTTCTTAATTTTGTATACCGAAATTTTTATTAAAAATCAAGTGCATTTAAATAAATAAATCAAATATCTAATAATTAAAATTTGCATATAATATTGTTAAAAAAATATTTAATTTAAAATACAATTCAAGCGATTAATTTAGGCTGACTTTAGCTGTGCTTTCATAATGGAAAATCTGTCAAAAAAGAATTCAAGAGAACTTGCAATCAGATTCCTCATTTTAATGAGAAGAAATAGAAACTATTAACCATTTTATTTAGCCATATTCCAAATTTTAGACAAACTAGCCAAATTCTTTCAAGAAAATGTTCAGTATTCTACAAAATATTAGCAGAAAAGGAAAGTAAAATCCTTTCCTCACTTTGAGCTCTGTGAATGCTTTGTCGTCGAGTCTTGCTTTTTAATTAAGATGAATTCAATGAATTGCATTGAGTCTCATTTAGTCGCATTGCCTTATGCATTGCTGCATTTCCTGTTGGCCACAAAATTATTTTCAATTTCATTTCACATTTTGCTGAAAGTTCAGGCTGCATTATTGATAGCTGTTACCTGCTAGAGAGCAGAGAGCAGCGAACAGAGAGTCATCTCTGGAATTGTCATGCATAAATAATGTTCGACTTTTTGCCTGTGCCTGGGCCAAATCGGAGCAACATTTCATCGTCCTCTTCTCTTTTTCGTTTTATTACCATTTTTGCATATGGGCCAATTGTCTAGGGCCAAGTCTAACTCGGACTCTGGCAATTCATTAAAAATATTCGCATGCTGCAAAATCATAAAATGAAAGACAAATATCGTGCAGGCAATTAAGTTGAACTAGTCCTCTACACACACACACACACACGCACGCAGAATATTTAATGTAGTTACGACCAAGAGCTTGCTCGAGCTGTAAAACTATGTTCACAAATGAGAAAACAATAAAAATAAAAAAATAGTAAGAGCGTTTTGGTAGAGAGTGCACGACTAGCAGATACCCGGAACTGCACGAAGTGAAGACAGCTGAAGAGGAGGAGGAGCTAGAGAGCAGAGAGGTAGAGCGAAGCATAGAGCTAAGATGTGATTTTTAGTTCCTCACGTTCTGTTAATTTGAAACTATAAATAAAAACGGAATGAATATAAGAGAGTTAAGATTTCTTTTTGGCCCCCAATCGAAAATTTCATCAATATTAGTTTCAAGTCTTAAGCTATAAAATATTCTAAAAATAATTACAAAGCTTGCATACATTTTTATTTATTTTTTTTAATGCCTTCAATCAGTTTCGACACATGCCAAATAAATATAACAGTATTTATAGCAATGATAGATAAACAAAGAAGAAGAAGAAAAAAGCAGCCGTAGCATAAATACGGCAATAAACAAATGCAGCATGAAACGGGGACAACGAAAATGGCATGCGAATAAAAAGAAAGAAAGAAATAAAGCAGAAAAAACGCTAGTGAAAAGGCAAAAGAAAAACTGCAACATTTCCATTTGATTGACAGACAAATTAGCGGCAATTCGAAAGAGGGCAAATAATTTACAAAATTATATACAGACACACATACATACATATGTTGTAGTGTGTTGTATGTCATATAAGCATATGCTCACAATATTGTAGTGTATACAATATATGAAGTTGACATATGCCCAAAATATAAGTAAGAGTATCATGCTCACAACATAGCAACACTTTGTTGCTTTATATATTTTTATATTATAACAGCTATACATAAGCGCCGTAATATGATCGGTCACTTATGTATAGACTGAACTGCAGCGTGGGATCTGCAACGTAAGCATTGTTACGTCCACGCCGCAGCTTAAACGCTAAATGTATATGCCTTCTGCATATGCATACAAACATATATACACACACATACAGCATGCTATATACTCCCATTCTGTCGCTGCTATGAGCGACAGAATTCTTATGTAAAACTTATGTATTTTAGGCTAAGACTTTATTTCAATAAAATATGGAGAGGATTCGCTGTCCGCCAGCCAAGTAAATATGTTGGAACTTTCTGCGTTTACGACATGGCGACCGTGACAGTTGTTACTGTCTGGCGTCACTTTCATATTTCGTGTCAAAAACTTAAGACTTAAATAAGTGTTACGTGGCTGCCAAATTGTTATGCTGATCTGAAAAAAAAATCCTCAGCCTTGTGGGTATAAAAGCCGACTCCAAGCGTCTGACCCATGCCATCAACAAAGACAACAACATCAACAACAGCAGCAACAGCAGCATAATAGTGACACCAAAAACAACAAAATGCTACAAAAACAACAACAGCAGCAACAGCAGCAACAGCAGCGTGACACCAAAAACAACAAAACTGCAACAAAAACAACAACAGCAACAACAGCAGCGCAACAGTGACACCAAAAACAACAAAACTGCAACAAAAACAACAACAGCAACAACAGCAGCGCAACAGTGACACCAAAAACAACAAAATTGCAACAAAAACAACAACAGCAACAACAGCAGCGCAACAGTGACACCAAAAACAACAAAACTGCAACAAAAACAACAACAGCAACAACAGCAGCGCAACAGTGACACCAAAAACAACAAAACTGCAACAAAAACAACAACAGCAACAACAGCAGCGCAACAGTGACAACAAAAACCACAAAACTGCAACAAAACAACAACAGCAACAACAGCAGCGCAGTAGTGCCAACAAAAACAACAATAGCCGCAGCAACAGCGGACATCAATCATCTATAAATATAGAAGCCTGTGCAGACCAGCACCGGCCACGCCCAGCGCGTCAAGCTGGGCCAATCAACATTAAGATGTGAGCCGACAGCGCTACTTAGAGCGCGCAACGTTATAGGCTATAATAATATATATTAAGATATAAAATTTAATTTTAATTATACACTGTAAACATTGTACTACTGAGCGACGATTGCGTTGCTCGGTATAGCGCATGGCCCGTAAAGCCATGCAAATTTTAGACAGGAAGACCACTGCGTTGGTCGAATAGGATATATACAAATTTTTTTTGTATAAACCATAAAAAAAAATATTTTAAACAATTGCAAGAGAGTAGCAAATATATGTTGCTTATAATCAATATTATATAAAATTAGATAAACAAAAATTTTCCTTTTTGACTTTGTTCAAGAAATGATAGTATAAAAACTAATTTTTGATTTCTCTATATACTAAAAAAAAAAAAAAAAAAAAAAAAACAAACTTTTTATGTTTGTTCAGGAAATGAAAGGGTATACACTCTTTTTTGTTTTCTATACAAAAAAAAAAAAACCACAAATTTGATTTGATTTATACCTACACAACTTCGTCATGACCCTTTTTAACTTGAAATTTTATGTGCTTGCTGACTCGATGTTGTCGAAGTCAGCCTTGAACTTATTACCTGTTTTGTCTTGGCAACAAATAATGGATATAATAATATCCAAAATACAAATATTTAATGATTTAAAATGTAACTAAACCCTGCTTAGACTCACCCGTGTGGTCGCGGGACTTTAGAATACAGCCACAGTGAGAGACGCTTGTCGTAAGAGGCGACTAAGATGCTCAACTGGCAAAAACAAAAAAAAAATTTTTTTTATAAAAGTCCTGAAGTCACTACCAGGCAAGTAAACAGAAAAATCCTGCAGGACATGTTCAAGAAGATTTGCTTGTGCAATCTCTTAACAAACGCTTCTAAGCCCAACGTCAATTTAATGACGAAATATGAATAGTAGTGGCCTTGCATATAACAAATCGACATGTTTTTAGAAACATGAAGAAATTATAGCAAGAATTGATGTTAGCGATTTTGTACTCCAATGGAATCCTCGACTTAGGTCAGATTTTCCAAAGGCTTGCATGACAAGCCGGTGTATATATAATCAGCAACACAAGAGGCACCGTGCAAAAGATCTTTGAACTAGTTTCAACAGATTCTTTTAATATTATGGGCAATAATATATATTAGAGTAGCGCTACTCAAGCCGGTGACCCATATAATAATTAATAACGATCGAGAAGCGATACTGTTTACATTACATGACAATTTACTATCTGAAATTGCAAATAAAAGTGCAACAACAGTTGCCAAAGCAATATTCAAAAATTTATTCTAAAACATGGTCCAATGAAGACGTTCATTATGGACACAGAAACAGAATATAAAAATTCCATTATAAGTGACTTGTGCAAATATTTAAAAATAGACGATATAACGTCTACTGCACAAAACCACCAGACAGTTTCGAAAAATAAATTAAAACATAAAATTGGTCTGATCAACCAATTTAAGGTAATCAAAATGAGTAAAAAAAAAAATTCATAATAATTATCATTTTACTAATGCCATCATTTCTTGAACAATGGAGTCAATTTTTTTTAAATGCATTGAATTTTTTTATATATGTGGTTATACGTTATATAAAAAAAAAAAGAAAAAAAATTTTAATATATTGTATTTTTTTTTATAAAAAAAAAAAATTATAAAAACAAAAAGAATTGGAAACAAAAATTCTTTTTAATATAAAAAAATATATATGTTAAAAGAAAAAATTTTTTTTTAAAGAAAAAAAAAGGATGTTAAAAAAAAAAAATTAAATTAAAAAAAATATATATATAATATTTAGTTTTAAGAATACAACATAACACATATAAAAAAAAAATCTACTTTAAATAACTACATTATATTACGTTATTTTTTTAAAGAGGGGAGGTGTAGTGTGTTGTATGTCATATAAGCATATGCTCACAATATTGTAGTGTATACAATATATGAAGTTGACATATGCCCAAAATATAAGTAAGAGTATCATGCTCACAACATAGCAACACTTTGTTGCTTTATATATTTTTATATTATAACAGCTATACATAAGCGCCGTAATATGATCGGTCACTTATGTATAGACTGAACTGCAGCGTGGGATCTGCAACGTAAGCATTGTTACGTCCACGCCGCAGCTTAAACGCTAAATGTATATGCCTTCTGCATATGCATACAAACATATATACACACACATACAGCATGCTATATACTCCCATTCTGTCGCTGCTATGAGCGACAGAATTCTTATGTAAAACTTATGTATTTTAGGCTAAGACTTTATTTCAATAAAATATGGAGAGGATTCGCTGTCCGCCAGCCAAGTAAATATGTTGGAACTTTCTGCGTTTACGACAATGTATATGATATGAAATGTGATAGTCGAGCCATCAAATCAATCAAATAAATAAATGGCGGAGGAGAGAAGAAAACCAAATCAATATATGCAAAATGTGTGCAGGCAGTCAGTCAATCAGTCAATCAGTCAGTCGGTCGGTCGGTTGGTTAGTGTGGCCTACAGCAGCCTCAAGTGGCTATCAGTGCGCATTATAAACAAGTCTAGAGAGAGGGGGGCGGGGTAGCTAGCTAGTTTGATTTGTTAACGCTTTGGAGCTTTTCAATTGGCGCCAGCGCCAACTGCAACCTAATTTTGAATCCAGCAAGTGGCGTTACAGCAACTAATCATATGCAATGACTGCACGCACACATGCACATGCACATGCACGCCTGTGCTTATGTTTATATAGCGCTTCATCACTCATACGTCACGTTGCCCGCCGCTGCTAGATGATTTGTAATAAAATACCAGAAGAAAACTCAATTGCATTGACGTTTGCATAAATATCCACGCATTCAATATTATTGAAACTACACAACCCGCCCTAACACTCTGTCACGCCCCCGTCCCCGCCCCCGCCCATCCCGCAGTCAGTCATGCTTGCCCAACGCGCGCGCTGCTGTTTGATTTTTTATGGCACTTCTGCTGCTGCTTGCTGTGCATTTAGCACAAAATAAACAAATTATAGGGTATCAAATCGTGCACACACACACATACACACACATATATGTATATATATTTACTGCGTCTCTATAATTTCCACAATTTTGTTTATAAATTTTCTCTTGTTAGTTTATTAGCTGAGAATTTTTGTTGCCCCCTTTGCCTATGGCCTTTCGATTTCCATTTCCATTTCCATTTATATTTCTATTTTCTTCTTGCCTTTTTTTTATGGCTCATTTGTTGTGCATTTCTTGCTGCTTCTTCTTCTACTTATTGTTTATCTTTGAGCAGTTTTGTAATCGATTTGGCAACGTTTGCAATCTCCTTCGCCCAGATGTAAGTCAAAACTTATTGATTGTAATTTTTTTTTGTCTTCTTCTTCTTCTGCTTTCGCCTGTCTTTAATTAAAAGAAAATACTCTCAGTCGCTTTTATTGTACGCTTGATTTATTAATTGCTTTTAATTAGCCGCTGGAGTTTATTAACTATGTTTATTTTGTGGTTGGTTTTTAAAATATTATAAACAAAGGGCAGAGAGCGGGAGCATAATTGAGCGAGATAAATAATTTATGAGCGATGCGTCAAATGAAACTGTGAATTGAAATATTGAAATATATTAGACAAGTTACATTTGTTTGTTTATATAAAAATATACCTGCTGGACAGCAAAAATGTTACAATAACAAGTAAGAAAGCTCTAGTCGAGACTGCTCGACTACGAAATCCCCTGAACCCGTCTTTTTGCTTACAAAAGAAACACACACACACATACATAGGCACATATAGGCACGCACGCATAAACACGCATGGGCTGCAGTGTGGGCTTCTCATTGAAACTTAATTATTTAATAACTTTTTTTGTGGACGTACGTTCTTCATGAAACTTTTAGATTGTGATTATATCATTACTATGCGTGTATGTACCGAATCTCAAGTCTCTACTATTTGAACTACGCATTTTACAAAGGTGAGGGTGAGGGGGTGGATATAGGGGTGGGGGGTGAATTATAACAAAAACCGAAATTCTAGAAAGTATATATTAGTCTACGTTTAAAATTTGGAGACTCTAGCTCAAAAGATGTAGGAGATATAATTTAATAATTGACATTCGATAAGGTTTTTCATCGATAAAAAAATAATCGGACAAGTTATCGAAATTATGTGATAAACTCGATATGCGCGTGCAATATACGGACATTTTAAAAAAAAGTTGAAGTCTCTAGCTATTGTATCTTCGGAAATCGACGCGTTCAAACATACGGACAGACGGACAGACGGACAGACGGACGGACGGACAGACGGACGGACAGACAGACGGACAGGGCTAAATCAACTTTTCTCGTCGCCCTGATCAAGAATATATATACTTTGTGGGGTCTGCCACGCCTCCTTTTGCCTGTTACATACATTTTAACAAAACCATTATACCCTGATTTCCCATTTTCAATGGGTTCAGGGTATAAAAACGTCTTTTTATGTTTGTTAATATTTATATATATATTTTTTATTTATATATATTAAAATTTTTTTTTATTCTTATTTTTTTTTTTAATTTAATTTTTTTTAATTTTAATTTTATTTTTTTTAAATTTATTTTTTTATTTTATTTTAATTTTTAAAACTCATATTAAATCACCTTTAAATATGCATCGAAATTCCATACATTTTATTCTCATTCAGTATACATTTATTTACAAATTATATAGAAACCAATTTTATTAATATGTATTGCATTTAAATGCATTAATTTAAAATTAAATTAAGTAAAAAAAAAAAACTGTAATCAGAAAAAATTAGTTAAAATGTATAAATTCGTTCGTTGATGTATATATTTTATTCCTTCGATCAAGCACTATCAAAAGTCCAACTTCGTTTAATTTTCCACATAATTTAATGCAGCTGTTAATATGGCATAAAGTCTTTCGCATTTGCCCGTTATTTTATTCCTCGTACAATCTGGCCGAAGTCTCCGCAATATCATTTCCTTACACTCAAGTTCGATATATTTATTTGCTATCTCAGATAATTCCGTGCACGTTTCGCAGTAGATTCGCCTTTTGCTTAAGAGCTCAATCGATTTTTCATGAATACACGATAAAAGCTGATCAGTATCTATGTATATATAGTTTTTATCAGAGGTAGTCCCCATGCGTGCTGTCAACGTGATCAGCACGAGCAAGCCGAGTAAAACCTTCATCTTGCAAGACTCAAATGAAACTAAATGTGGAACAGTTTTACAATAATTATATTTTAACAAAGAGAGAGAGAGGGAATTTAATCACATTTATTGATGCAAACTCTTCATGAGTCACAAAACTTATTCATAGCTCTAGACCGCATTTAAAAATACTTTATTTCTTATTCGCAATAGAATTAAAATGAAACTCAAGTTACTGCAGAGCAAAAGTTTCCAAAACTAATTGAAATTGTAATCAAAGACATGAATATATATAAACTTAAATATATATATAAATATATATACACTTTTGTCATTGAATGGTAAAATAAAGAACGAGAAAAATTGTCATTTGTTTTGCCGCAGGAGCGAATCAGCAGCGAGCGTGTGGGTGGGCAACTGTAATTGATAACTTCAGAATTTTCAATTGGGTCTTGGGTTGGGTCCTGGTTGGCCTTAGTAACGTTAGTCAGTCAGTCAGTCAGTCATATATGGTATTTTGTATTTCGTTGTAAATTCGAGAAACCAAAGTACTCAAAAGCCAATGAACCGAAATGTAAAAGTATCTTGACATTGTTACATAAGCACAGTTTCACAGTGTCAACACCCACCCATTCGCATGGCTGGATGGCTGGGTGGGTCAATGGCTAAAAAAGGTTAGCAAGTGCCACTTGTGGGGCTGCTGACCGGTGTCCAACTGGGGGTTGAACAATAGAAACTCGAAATAAATTCCAAATAAATCTATAAAGTGTCACATGAGCATTGTATGCGTTACGACATTTTAAATAGAATTCAAAGAATTGAAATATATGTATTTTAAATAACGAGCTTACATATTAAAGTCAAGAAATATGAAAAACAATTTTTATTTATTTTTATACCCTGAACCCATTGAAAATGGGAAATCAGGGTATAATGGTTTTGTGAAAAGTATGTAACAGGCAGAAGGAGGCGTGGCAGACCCCATAAAGTATATATATTCTTGATCAGGGCGATGAGCTGAGTCGATATAGCCCTGTCCGTCTGTCCGTCCGTCCGTCCGTCCGTCCGTCTGTCCGTCCGTCCGTCCGTCCGTCCGTCTGTCCGTCCGTATGAGTGCGTCGATCTCAGAAGTTATAAGAGCTAGAGAGCTGAAATTTTGTATGTACACTCGTGTATACCATACGCAGTACGAGTTTATCATATTTTTTCGATAACTCATTCGATATCTTTTTTATCGAGGATAATCGATAAATTTATATTGTTTTTTCAGCCTAATTTCTACACTTTTAAACATAGAGTGTTCAGATTTGTTGTGTATATACATTTGATGGATACACACATTTTGTCATTTACAGATTTTGGATACCACGCCCCCTTCGCCCCCAATTTGTAAAAAACGTATTTCAAATACTAGAGACTTGTGCTTTGGAATGTACACCCATTTACACATTATGATAACGTTTTAAAAGTTTCATCAAGATCATACGTCTACAAACAAAATTATTCAACAAACAAATTCCCATAATATTGCCCAGTCTGCAGCGCAGCCCAAGCGCAGTCGCTGCTTACTGCGCAGTTAGCAGAGCGCGGGCTTATGTGTGCGGGTGGATGCATGTGTATGTATGTATGCATAAAAGAAGTGCAGAATGATTAGAATATCAGATTGGAGGGTTCAGGGTATCTCCTAGTCGAGCAGTCTCGACTAGAGCCTTCTTACTTGTTTTATTTATTATTTTTAGACTTGGAACAGGACTTCTCATCTATAACTAAATATTATAAGTGTCTGCTCAGTTTTTAGGCTCATTTGGTTTCATTTAAGTTAAACAGCCAATGACTTTTCCTTTTCCTTTACTTTTGTGTTTTTTTTTTTCATACTGCCAAAATGTTGTGTTACGTTCTAATTACAGTTGGGGGGCTCGTAAAAATAGCTGGCTAGTTGCCTAGCTCGCTCGCTGCCTATCTGTTCATTCGATTACATTTTTCCGCCACTTAACGGTAAAATTATGCAAATCAGCCGAGACACGCGAGTGCCCTTATACCAAAAACAACATGGCATTTGCTTTGAAATTAGTTTGGAAAGAAACAGAAAAAAAAGAAGACAGAAAAAAAACGCCGTGTGTGTGCACCTGTCGGCCTACAAAACAAAGAGAGAATGACAAAAAAATAAAGGAAAAAAAAATATATTAAAGACAGATGAGAATGTTGCAGCGGAGTGCAATCGACTGCATAATGCTCGCGCAAGCTGCAAAGTTTAACAATTAGAATATAAACATTTGATTTATAGATAGAGCAGGCAAGTAGAACAGCTAATATTGGTTATAAAGCAAATTGTTTAAAATTCTATAATTTAATCAAAGCCGGATATACACGACTCTATATATATATATTAAAAATCGTATGGCTAGTTAGTCAAACTAATATACTCGCTTGACTTTATCAATAAGTATAGAAATACATAAATGAAAATAAAGTAAGAAAACACCACCCCAGACTAAAGTCATTGGAGGTGTTGCCATAGCATTTGTCAGGGGTTGCTAACTCTGGCTACACACACAGACAGTCACACATGCGTTTCACTGAATCTGCAAATGTATTTGACAGATACATTGCTAGGCGCCGACAGTTACACATGTATTGCAAGTCATTGGGGCATTTAAGGCTAGTTAGCCCAGAATCGTGAGAGCCTGAGAACCAAGAGCCCACAATCTAGACTCAAATATTGCATGCGAACAATTTTTGGCATTCATTTTCGGTTCTATTGGTATAATATTTGTCGGTCCCAAATGAAAAGCATTCGTTGTCAATCAAAATGCAAAGCAAAGAACATGCCACACATGCCACACCATCAGGAACATGTCTGCAAAATGTGCTGATGAAAAGTTTTTCGAACAAAAAAAAAAAAAAGCGTTATTAAATAAAAAGGAAGAGGAGAGGAAAAACAAAAGCCAATAGAGAAAATAAATTAAAAAAAAAATTCCATTTGACTTTTAAAACATTTGAATTTTTGGTCTAATAAAATATGTGAAATGATTGAAAATATGTCGGGAAAATAATTGAATGGAAATACAGAATTTCAGGAAAAAATAATAATTAAAGCACATCATAGAAAATGCCATGGATATATAAAAATATTTTAAATATTCTAAAAAGTAGGTTTCTATTCAGAATTTTCTATTTAATTTTTTTTTTGGCTGCCTATGAAATTGAAATTGAAATAGAGTAAAATAACATAAAAACAATAATATTCCAATTACATTTTTTCTAATAATATTTATTGCCTTGTTATGCCTGGTTCATTTAGCTGCAATCAATAAAGTGAAGTAGAGTACAGTAGTCAAAAGAGTAGAGTAGTTACTACTGTGACTGTGAATTAGTAGTAGAATTAGTAGTAGAATTAGTAGTAGAATTAGCAGTAGAATCACTAGTAGAAATATTATTAGAAATAAATAGAAGTAGTAGAATATTAGTAGTAGAAATAGTAGTAGTCATAGTAGTAGAAATAGTAGTAGAAACAGTAGTAGAAATAGTAGTTTTCACAGTAGTAGAATTAGCTGTAGAAATGCTAGTAGTCACTGTAGTAGAAATAGTAGTAGTCACAGTAATAGAAACAGTAGTAGAAATAATAATAGAAATGATAGTAGTCACAGTAGTAGAAATAAAAGTAGAAATAGTAGTAGTCACAGTAAAAGAAACCGTAGCCACTATAGTAGTAGACACAGTTGTATGGTCAATCAAAATGAAACTCTCAATCTCAAAGATTATTAAAAACAGAATTATTCAACTAGGAATCATTTTGATTTATAAAACAAGTATTCCAAGGCGAATTCTTAGAGTTATAATAATGATATAAAATTTATTTCCTATAGATGATGTTAAATGTCATACTAGTCATAGAACTCTACACGAGCTCGATCGATCAATCAATTAATTTTCTTTTTGCTTCGATCAACTTGATCTGTTTTTAGAATAATAGTAAATTACCTTTACTTAGATAATATAGATGTGTGTCATCCGGTTTTGTTTTGCCTAGTAAAGCCCACAATTCGGGCCATCAATTAGTGGCGTAAGGCCAATGTATCTCATTTAGGCAAACAGTGCAAAGACCTCTCCGTTGGGGGATACACAATAAAAACCGGGGGCCTGGGGGAGGAGGCAACGGAAATTATTCATGACTGACCATGATAACAACAAAGGCAAGCTGAAGGCAAAGGCATCGACAGTGGCAGACTGAATGCAAAGCGTAGCCAAAGAAGATAAATGACCAACAATTAGTCACACCTACGATGACAATCATCGAGAGATTTACAAAATGAAAGGCTATTGAAGCAGGGAGATGGGAGATGGGAGATGGGAAATGGGAAATGGTCGATGGATGGAGCATGGTCTGAGCTTGAGGCTGAATTTGAGGCCGATTTCAATTACAATTCCGATTTCGACTTTGATTCTCATTCGGATTCAGATGCTGGACAATGGACAAACTAATGAACATTTTTTGGTCAATAGTGTGTGGGCGTGGCGCAGAGCTATTTGCAGCGCTTAATTGCACACGAGAAAGGGTGTGTGAGTAACTCGCTCCTTCTCTGTCTCTCTTTTTCTCTCTGCCTGCCTCTGTTTCACCTCTTTCCCATTCTCTGGTGTTGATTGACATATGTGGCGCTTTGTTTCTATCTCTATTTGTGCGCGTGTGTGTGTGTGTGTGTATTTTGATTAGCAGCATGTCATGTCAAACAACAATTTGTAAGAGCGACTGACATTTGAATGATGACATTGGCAGTGCGGCACAGGTGGCGCTTCCGCCTGACACTTGCTTTCGGCATAGCCGGAAAAGGAGCGGGCCAAGCCGAAAAACTCGTCGAGGAGGTTGGGGAGGGGGGTGGGGTGATACTAGAGGAAATCGTGGGGGGTTCATAATGTCTCTATTATGACGTGCCAAACAAGCGACAAATTGCATATGGGTGTCTGCTCGTCTAGACCACAGCGCCCAGGAGGCGTGGCTGACAAAGAAGACGAAAAAAAAAAACAGTAATAAAAGGAAAGCAATTATAATGATAGAACAAGTCAATGTGTTGGTAAATAAAGATAACGCTAAAACAAATGGGACGCTCTCAATGGGCTACATTCGACCGCTTGATGCTCGCTCAGGGCGGATAAGCGGGAGAAAAGTTAGCAATATGTAATAAATATATTTTAAATATATAAATATTAATATTAGATATATATTTTTAGGTATAATATGTTTTTAAAATCATAAAAATAAAAAAACAAAAAATTTTTAAAACGTTTTAAATTATATAAAAATATAATAAATGTATATATTTATGCGTTTTCTAATATATAACCTATAGAAACCTTTTCCTACTTTCCACTCATATTTATTTATATTAAAATTCTCTTTTACACTTTCAGAATTAACAAAATCAACAAAATGTTTGCCTGCTTGCATTTGCTCTACGTGGCGTTCTACGTCCTAGGCTCTCTAATAGGTAAGTGAGTTAAATATTTGATTATAGAGTATCTAGTTGGGTGTGCATACTTTGCTCTCTGTCACTCCACTGCTGCTGGTGCTGGTGCTGCTCAATTATGCAACGGTCAGCTCCATTTGTCAGCGGCGACGGCAACGTCATCATTCAATATGAAATTTCACACTTTGGTTGACATTTCAAATGGTCAGCCAAAAAGGCGGCAGCAACGAAAGGGGGCGTGTTCTATGGGTGTTATGGCCATTCGCAATTCGCTGACCCAAGCCAAGCCGCACAGCGCGGCGCCGCGTGCCTCATAAATTAATTTACACTTGAAACTCTGCGCCGCTGTGCAACCAAACAAACAAACAACAACAGCAGCAACAACAACAACAACAATAAAATGCAACATGCAACACAATGCTTAAACGCTTAAAATGCAACTGAATCTGTTTGCCACCCATGGCGAATGGCATTGCAGAAGTCAGCAACCGTTTGGGCCAAGTGCCCTTTGTTATAGCCACATTAAATAAATATGTATGTATGTGGCGAGAGTCAAGAGAGAGAGAGAGAGAGAGATAGAGATATAGAGTGAGACAAAGCTGCTAGCCAAATAGTGCAACGAAATGTGACTCAAAGTGCTGGAAGTGTAGTTAGCATTTGGCTAATTATGTAGAGCTATATTGAAAGTATTATTGCCCTGGGCTGGCTAAGTAAGTGCACAGTGGTTAAAGAGTAATTGAGAAGTGGACTCAAAGGGAAGATTAGACTCTTAGCTTAGATTAGACACTTGGGTTAGTCAAGCAATAATGCAGTGCAACGTCTATCGTTGCGTCTCAATTCTAAGCTACTTAGGGCAGCGCACAGTGGTTGAAAAGTGATGAAATGTTGGTGCTAATCATTATAATATGTATGTAAATGAGATCATAAGTTTTTTATTAAACTTATGATATACATATGTATCAAATGTAGTATAGATATGTATGAGCTGTCTAATGGATTGCACAGTGGTTAAAAAGTGATGGAAATAATAATACTAAAAATATTCTAAATATTTTGTGTACTGAATATATTAGCTTTATATGAGCTATTCAATGGAATGCACAGTGGTTAAAAAGTGATGGGAATCATAATGCTAAAAATAATTTAGATAAATTTATTTGTTTCTACTGGAAATATTATTAATGTATGAAATGCAGCATAGACCTGAGCTACCTAATGGTTTGCACAGTGGTTAAAAATTGAAGAAAAATGTGGGTTGAATCAAAAATGAAATGTGAAGGTAATATTTAGTTGGAGTTTTTCAGCATAATTATTATTATATAGGTAACTATTAGCAATGAGCTACAAAAGGCAGCGCACAGTGGTTAAAAAGTAGGAAGAAATGAGAGAATTAAGAGAAATTTGTATGATTATATATATGAAGAGTAAATAATCCAGATTAATTTAAATATTACACAGAACCTAAACCTATTTTCCGTTAACTTTGCAATATGGTCAAGAAATTAAAGAAAATTAAATCAAAATTGCTTTTCACTAAGAACTGACTCTTGATTAGTTTAGGTTATTTCCCTATGTATCTACCATTTCCTGGCCAGACAGATATCGATATATGTATGTGCAATATTCCTTCAAGTATCGATACCAAAAGCATTTAAATGCTCGAACCGTGTTAATCAATCGCGCGCTTTATTAGTTGCCCTGCTCCCAAGTGAGTGAACAGTGAACAGTGCGAGCTTTGCAACATTTTCCGCTGATGATTTTCCGCCACGAGACTGGGACCGGGAGATGCTGATGAAGCCAGTGTTAACTATGCCATGAGTGGGCAGCCAGTATGGAGTTAAGCCTCCCTCGGTGGCTGCTGCTGCTGCTGTGTGGCAAGACACACACGACGCAGCTAAAGGCCTCCAGGGTGCACCATCATCAGCTCTGTCATCACCGTCATCATGATTGTGCTCATGATGATGTTGTCTGTTTAATTGAAATTGACGCTTACTGCTTTTGCTTTCTTCGCGCCTGAATTTGTTTATGAACAATTTGTAGTGGGGCAAAGGCAAAGGCAACAACCAAAGGCAAACAAAGAAATACAAAATACCAAAATACGAAAATACGAAATATGAGCAAATTGCTCTCCAACGTCATCTTGTCTCACTCTCGCTCCCTCTCTCTCTCTCTCTTTCCCTGGCTGTCGTAATAATTTCTGATGCAATTGAAATAAATTAAATTGCATGCGGAGCCATTTTCACTGAACGGCGCCGACGCCAGCTATGCAGCTGTATATGTGCGCGCTTTTATCAAGCGCTCACCGCTCCCCCTTTCTCCTCTCTCTCTCTCTTTCTCTCTCTCTCTGTTGACAATTTTGGCCCTGCAGTCGGATAACCGCAAACTGCGCTACGCTGCGTTCAACATACGCCAAACGCCAGTCATCATCCTGATGTGCACATGTCACTGCGGCATTTGTTTAATTAACAAAAACTCTGCCCCACTGTATATAGTGTGTATGTGGATTGTGGGTAGTAAGTGGTGCTGGTGATGCTGCTGATGTTGCTGCTGGTGCTGTAGCTGGTGTTGTTGATGTCGCAGCTTTCGCTCTTGGCTCACTCTAGCCATATTGTCAGTCATCGTTTGTCTTTGTAATTTGTGCGTTGATGAGTTATACTTTTGTTTGGGCCGCCCCTTGCCTGATTAATGGCATGTGGATCATATGCAGTGAATGCGAATGCGTTTGTTATATCTATTACGACAGCCAAGAAAAGTGTGCAAAGCTCTTCAAATGTGGGCCAGACGTGAAAAGCGGAATGTAGTAAGTGCAACGGATGTGGCGAACGTGGGAATAGTCAGAGCTAAAATTTATATTTATAGAATTTACATAAATTTTAAATTGTACATATATTAAGATAAACTAAGAGCTGAAGAAATAATTATAAATAGTTAGTATGTGGATTCTACATATATGGAATGCGTGTTATGGATTGCATTATACAATAAACGATATATTATATTACGACAACTTCGACTTGATGATTTGTGGAACGTATGCGTATTCCGTTGCAATGCAACGTACATATATGGTATATGTAGTACTTTCTATATTTGAATTATGATTATTTCGTAAAGGTTAAATTTTTTAAGTTTTTTGCCTAAAAATATTTTTATGAATTTTTTTGCTGAACTTTTTTGGTAATCATTTTTGTGGAACATATGTGGAATCCATGTGAATGCATACCTTTTGTGCTCATTTATTATTTGGTTGTACTCTATAATAAAATTATTTAGCAACCGTATTATTTCACTTGTGGAACATATGTGGATGCTAAGTGAAACTAAGACTACAGTGTAATCCTTATGGCAATTGACTATGATAGATAAGTTATTGTACTTGTGGAACGTATGTGGAATCTATGTGTATTCTATGTGGAACTTGATTTTTTTTTTTTTTTTTTTTTTTTTTTTTTGGTAAGCTAAGCTGTGACATGATAACTTTTAAACTTTTAAAATTCAAGTCATTTTCTAGATTGCGGAAC
>JAWNOM010000476.1:0-12946 GCA_035045965.1 Drosophila aldrichi
TCTTCTAACTTCCAATTTGACCCGCAACATTCCTCTTCTAGCATCAACTTCTCATATCCATTGCAAATTCAATTGCTCTGGTTCTGCCTCAGCCAGCCTGCACTGTACCTTCTGAGCTTGCTGCCCGCTGTATGAAATTTCAGTAAAAATCACGCATCGCCTTTCAGAAGAGCGCAAAGCGAGTTACAAGTTTACGACTTGAGGGGCGCCACAATGCTGCACACATGGCAGCAGCGGCAGCAGCAGCAGCAGTAAGAGCAATGCAAATGTTGCATTTGACCTCGAGGCAGTGTCGGTTGCATTTGCGGCATCTGCAGCAGCAGCAGCAGCCGCATGCGTTTGCATGTGCGTGCGTCCTGTGACTTTTAACACCCTGCCATCAGTGGCTGGCGACAACTGCCAGAGTCGCCTCCGCCTTCGCCTTCGACTTCGACTTCTTCGTCTTTCAGATTCAATAAACGCTGCTGGATGCATTTCGCGCAACGTCCGTCCGTTCCGTTCCGCGTCCCTTTGCTGAGGCCATGTCCATGTCCAGAGGCAGCCTGCCGTAACGTTTAGCTGCACACACATGTGCAACATGCGGCGACACATGCGCACTCTGCAGGCAATGTGTTGAGTCCGGACTCTGAATGCGACGGCCCCTGGCATCGACATCGGCGGCATTGGCATCGGGCACTTAAGCGCTTTTCCCCAGTATTCCAAATTCATCCTTTGCGCTAAGCGCGGCTGCAAACGATTCTCTCTCTGTGTGTGTGTGCGTGTTTGTTATTGCCTTTAGCCACCACGCAGAGGCGCACCCCAACCAAGACTAACAACAACAACAACAACAACAATTATCAGAGCTAGTTGCCCAAGCCACGTGAAGTTCTTGACGTTTGTTGTTGTTGTTGTTGTTGTAAACGCTGCGTAGGTAGTTTCACATCAAAATTTCATTCAAATCGCATTACTCTCAAGTGCAGTTGAACAACAACAAAAATTAAGTTGAGGCCGATGATGATGTTTAATATAATGATAATGATGTTGTATTGCCTTGCATGTAAATTGAAGTGCATGAGATTTATTTTTCAGAAATTTTTTATTGTTGATAAGGCAGAAGAAAACAAAATTGATATTCCAAATAAAAATTAAAGATTTCTACGGATATTGACATAACTTCCATTCCATTCCATTTATCAGACTACCTATTTTATTGCTATCTATGGAAAATCTAAAAAAATATAATATAATCTATTTGTGATCTTTGATCTTTCATCTTATATTTTTTCCATTGTTCATCTCTCATCTTAGATTTGCGAATTACCAAGTTTTATCTTTTATCTATATCATCTTTTCATTCTCTGTGCTATTTTTCTAGTTTTATATCATCTATCCCCTGCGATCTATAATTTCCAGGCCATCATCTATTATCTATCTATGATCTATCATCTACCAGCTATCATCTTTCATCTATCATATATTTGAGTCTATTTTCTTATCTTCTATCTCCTACCTTGTCGCCTATCAAAAAAGCTTTCAAAATTACAATTTCGTGCTGAACAAACTTTTCTTTTTTAATGAACATTTATATTCATATTTTCTTCCCCAGGAATTGGTGGCATTAGAAAGACATTTCAGCGCTCTCGACTTGATTTGTTAGCAAAAACCTTTTTGCCTTACGGTGGTCTCCTTCGACAGATTCTTTACAATTTCCATAATAATACAATAAGACCTGGCTTAATGTCAATATATCTCAATACGCTGGGCAATTTCAATTCCATTTGACCAAGTTGCGCCCATGCAGTGCAAATAAAGAAGCAGCGACAAAAGTAACTAGGCCCGTAATTACTTTGGCCTCTGTGTCAAATTGAATAAAAAGCTCGGATGCTGCTGATTGAAGAAGATAGAACAACCTCCAAAAGGATCGAAGCATTAGCATTGCCTAATTACATTTCAATCGCATGTCTTAAAAGGCGCTTAAACTCTCAATCGTTTCATCACAAATATGAATGGGGGCGTTCTCACAGTGAGAGTTACGTGGGGTTTGACAGGGTGTGTGAGATGGTGTGCAAGAGTGTTTGTATGTGTGTGTGTGTGCACGCTTTGAGTGCAATTTAAATGTGATTAGAAGCTGGTTTAAGGACAATGCCTAGAGGCATATAAAATAAAAGCCAAATAACAGGTAAATACCATGAAGCAATAACTCGACTAGCAGACATCCTATAATTATTTATAGAATAAAATATGTATGTACTTTTTTAATGAATACTTTCTTGCATCATATAGAAAATATAAAGACAGATATATTTCTATTCATGCCAGATAACGAGATTCTATTGTCTCTCTTTCTATATCTCTCCATTTCTATCTCTCTACCTATTCGACTTACTATCCCTATATCTTTTATATCTCTCTCCATCTCTCTTTCCCTACCTCCTTTTCTTTTTCTCTCCGTCTTTCTGCTTGTCCCTCTACTTCCCCTTTGGGTTTCTTAGAATCTCTAGTTCTTTCTCCATATTTTCCTCTTTAGTCTTTTTTACTAATTTACAAAAGATTACTTTGTACTATATTCCATCTCTATATGTTTCATATTCTGCATCTCAATATTGATATTCTAATCAGTCTTTATACCTTATTCTGATTACCTCTTACCCTGTGACACGCATTACCTTCAGCTCATTATACTCCATCATGGGGACCCCATTTCAATCTCCATATCGGTGGCATGAAAAAGCTACATAGAAAGTATACTTTCTTAGACAACCAACAAAATGTTGTGTCTACGTTATCAACTGAAGCGTTGCTAAACGTGCAGCAAGCAAGCACACACCAAAGTGCCTCCCGTCCCTCCCCTCTCAAGTGCTCGCTCCCCTCGTTAGCTCCTGTGGCACACATACTCCATGGTTTGTTTTAAACGCTTGCCGGAGTTGCCTAATCTAATCAATTGTGCTCCAATGCTTTTTTGCTGTTGCCCGCTTACCTGCAGAGGAGCGCTGCACGGGGCAGCCGCTACCGCTGAGCAACGGCAGAGGCCAAGGCAGCCTGTCAGCTTCAGCCCACGGCAACGTTAACACGTGTGTGTCTGTGTGTGCGAGCGAGTGACAGTCAGTGGGGGGAGGCTGGGCTGTGGTGGTGCCCGCGTCAGCTGAGCGGGCGGTGAAAGCATTTCTACTGTTTGCATCAATGATGAGCGGCGTTGGCGTCGGCGTCGGCATCGGCGACTGCTGCTGCCATGGCTGCTGTTAAAGTGGCCAGAAAACGTGGCCCTGACAGGTAAGGTAAGGTAAGCGTGTCACACACACACACACGCAGACACACACATAGAGACACATAGAGCAACCTACTCTATTATTCTGTCCCATTGTTTCCAGCTGCAACTGAATTAGTTAAGAGCAAACAAATTTGAACTGCTCCAGAGAATTACGTGGAGATATCTATCTAAATCCAAAGCGTAAATGCTGAAAGGTAGTTTCAATGCTAGTGCCACTTGTTTCCACATTTAGCCACATTTAAGCCCAGTTTATTGGCCAATCTTTCAACCCATTTTTGGCTGCCATTGGGCCAGGTGACAGCGCACAAATGGCAAATAAAAGTTCTCTGACAAATATTCCATGCAAATGCCTTGGCAAGGACACACGCTGCACTAAAAAAGGTTTATGCTGCCCACACACACTCTTGCCACAAATTATAATTGAAATGGATGCCACACACACACACACGGTTGAAGTTTATTGAGCTTGAGGACATTAATTGATTTGGACACGCGGATAAGTGATGTCCTTTAACGGTTTTCTGCCAGCCCAAAAATTGTTTCATCATGCAATATTCATTGATAGCTCTTGAACGTGAATCGGTTTAAATAAGTGATATACATATATATGTATATATAGAGACATACATATTTTGACAGCAATAAAAGTCTTTTCATGTTGCGTTCATTAGTTCAAGGACAAAAGGGAAAAGTTTTCAATGTACAATAAAAACAGTTTCGAGTCCGTTATAAACTTGATACTAATTGGTTTAATTACAGTAAATTAAAGTTTGCCTTTTGTATAATATATACATACATATATAAAATCTTTATAAATAGACTCATTATATAAGCTACCTCAACAGCTTGTTATATATTTTTAATATATATAATTCATAATCTGTTGCATAAGCTCAAACCACACAAAGCGAGCTATTTGTAATTCAATTTATTGAGAAAGAGAGAGACAGAGAGAGAGAGAGTGAGTGAGGGAGTCAGAGAGGGTGAGACATCTGGCAATCATTCTGAAATCAGCTACACATAGCAGGCATATCAATCATTATGACGATGCTATTTTGCTTGGCTGTCTGTCACACACACACACACACACACACACACACGTAGGCAGGCAGACAGACAGACAGCAAAGAATCCCACAAGTAGATATACACCTGTATGCGGTAAGTAAAGCTCACAGAAACTTTAACTGTTACAAGAGCAGAGAGCAGCAATGAGAGAGAAGGAGTCAGAGAGACTAAGATAGAAAAAGCGAGAAGAAACCACACGCATCGCTGGGCAGGACAGCACTGAAGCAGAAAGAGAGAGAAAGAGAGAGAGAGAGACAGAGAGAGAGAGAGAGAGACAGAGCGGTAAGTATGACACTTAGGCACACATTGAAAATTGGCACGTAGTGGGCGGGTGTCACACGCAGGCACACACACTCACACGCACATACATATCGTCACACGTGTAAAAACACCCACACACACACTTGGCATCACTTGCAATCGCATCCTGTTGCCCATCGCCTCACACATAATATGTGATATATATTTTTAATGTCTTTATTATGTTCCATTGAGTGTAAATATTTTCCTTGTGAGCAAACACAACAAGCATACAAAAGCAGAGACAAGGAGAAACCAAGAGAGAGAGAGAGAGAGAGAGAGAGAGAGAGAGAGAGAGAGAGAGAGAGAGAGAGAGACAGTGAGACACTGGCCGTGGCTGCAGCAGAATACGCGGCACGTGCTCAGTGTTTCAAGTTAAGCTTCAACAAAAACAACAACAAGAACGAATAAATAACATAAAAAAACTTTTCATTTCGCCGTTATAAGAAATGAAAACTGCCAGCGGAAAAATTGAAAAGGAAAACTGGGAATTGAGGAACAAACCTCTTCGCACACTTACCTTATTAAAGTTTGCCTTTAGCGAACAGGTACAAAAAGGTTTTGCTGGAAAAACAATAAGAAAATAGAGAGAGAGAGTTAGTAAATGAAACAAGTTGAGAAGAGTGCTAAGTGAACGACTAACAGATGCCCTGTAGAAGTAGTTGTAAATGATGATAGCAAGACTAATGAAAGACTAATAGATGCCCTGTAGATGGATAGGATAGGATAGGATAAAGTCTCGTTAACTATATTATATAACTCGATTGTTGTCCAAATTTCAGGCATGTCTTCCTCATTAATTGAAATATAAATAGATGAGACACATCAACAATAAATGTAAATAAAATAAAATAAAATACTTTCAACTGTTAAACTAGTAGCATCATGATCTCCTGCTGGATTCATCTAATTCAAACCATTATGTCTAATTGATTCCTCAGAAATCTACATCTCTTACTCAACTAGACTTCACTCTCTGATTACCTCTTCGGTGATGAGCTATCAGCTGCAGGGTATCGAGAGTCCAACATTGTTAAGTGAAATGGATACAATAACAGCATTTAAGCACATTCTATCGTCATGACAACACTGGCGCAGCCAATTAATCTTGACTGTCGAAGCATTTTGAACGCCCCCAAATACAACAGAGTAGAGAGAAGCAGATGGAGGCCGCAGCAAGAGGCAGCTGAAGCACGCGATTTATGACGATCAGTTCAATGCACACGCGTTGGCTGTAACCTCCTGCAAAGAGGGTAGCGCAAGCCGAGCAGCTCAAAAAGAGTTGAGCAGATTGCGCACGCCGCCCCCTTGAGCTGGCTTAGTAACATGCAGACAGAGAGAGTGTAAGAGTGCATGAGTTCAAACTTGGCGAGGGGCATTTGTCAGCTCTGCGCAATGCCAGTTTAAAGTTGAAAGGATACCATAAATCTTGCCAAGCCAACTTGCAATTCACAATTCGCAATTCACAATTCGCACTCACAGCTCAGAGCTCATGACGAGGCACGCTTTGACAGCCTGGGCTTTGGCTTGTCTCGCCTTATGCCAGCCAGACAGACAGACGAACAGACGAGCAGACATGCATATCTGGTATTCAACATTCGTTTTGGTTCTGTTCTGCACAGCATCAAGACATAAGAAACTTGCGCAGTGTGTTTGTATTAAGACTGATGTGGCATTAGGGACATTAGCGTAACAGCTTCGCGTTTCCATGAAATGTTAATAAACTTTATGTAAAGTATGTTTGTCTGGCTGAGCTAAAAGTCATATCATCTCTGAATTTGCGAACTGTTCTCAGACGGCGATTTAATTTATATAACTACTTTCATTTATTTACTAAGCAGCATTGTTAGTTTTAAAAATTGACAGAGCTGTATAGTTATTATTATATATATGTTAAAAGTTAACAGCTATAGCTATGCTAACAGCAATTCCAAAAGTAACAGAAACATTAACATTTACAGCAGCAACAAATGCAACGTTCTTATAAATGTTAACAGTACGATATTAACAGAAAACTTAACAGCAGGCAGGCATTAACAGCTGTAATTATGATAACAGCGAATCGAGCACTGACTGCAACTTCAAGATTAAGAATATTGTCGATCGAATGCTTTTAGAAATCTTAATAGAAGTAATAAAAGCTTGCACAATATTAACAGAAAAGTTGAACAATAACATACGCGTTAACATGAATAGCAACAGTACTGATATGTATGTATGTATATGCACATATTTATACATAAATGTATACATTCAATAGCAGCTATTGCTATTGCTGTTAATGTTAACACTATGTAAGATCTATAACATTAAAACATGAGATTAAGATTGAACTGTTGTAGCATAAGAGATTAAATACCTAGAACACTTTAAACAACCTTAAAACGTATATTATATGCAACATATATATACACACATACAAATATATATATGTACATAAATATAAATATACGTAAAAATCAATTGCCAGCTGTTGTTTCACACTCCGCTAGCGTTTCGTGTGACGTCAGTGGCTCAGCTGTTGATGGATATTTTTATACACAGCTCAAACGAAATCCTGCGCACACTTACATACGCATAATTATATATATATACACACATTCATGCCTATATATATATAGTATTTGCTCAATCAGCTGTTGGTTTTATGTTGCCTACGAAAAAAAAGTATTTGAAAATGAAATGCAGGGAAAACTATGCTGAAAATCTAGCGAACAACAACTGAAAATAAGAACAACATACGCAACATGTGTGCACAATTTGTTGTTGTTGTTGTTGTTGTTATTATTGCTGGCATGCAGCACATGGCAGCGCCTTCAATTCGGCTCGTCAAATGAACCGTATATGTGCCAAAAAGTCAATGATAGACACACACGCATACAATGAAAGAGAGAGAGTGAGAGAGAGAGAGAGAGACTGAGGCGCTCTTATTTGTCTTCCCGTTTACAGCTTCCTCTTGTCTGCCAGCCTTGCCGACATAGCTCAAGTATGCACATCCTTTAGCCGCTTCCTTGCCTAGCTCAAATGCAGCTCAAGTGGCTCTCTCTCTCCACCCCCATTCCATGTGGAAATGCATTTTATGATCACAGCTACACGTGTGTGTGTGTGTGTGTGTATATATATTTCTCACCTCCATTGCGATCAAATCTTTGCTAAAGGGAATACAACTAGAGAGCTAGGCATACATACATATGTAAGTATATGCTGCCTTATATATGTATGTATATTTCCTTTGATTTTTGTTATTGAGCGCAACTACATTACACACACACACACACATACATATATATACATATATACATATTCATGTGCCTGTGTGCAGACATAAATGTTATTGACGTCGCCGTCCGGGCAACGTACGTCCGTCCGTCCGTCCCGCCATCGCGAGCGACCATACGTTGACTCAGGGATCGGCTGCTGCAGCCGACTGGGTCTGGGCTGGGGGCTGGCTGATGTTACCGTTAAAAGAAATGCAATTAAAATGAATCTCTAGACCCCTAAAAACTTCAAGCAGCCGCAGCAGCAGCAGCAACAGCAGCCGTAGCCGTCGCCGTAGCCGTAGCCTCTGCAGTAGCGGAAGCAATTAGTAAACTGAGCAGTCTTCCACATATAATCCCATAGCAAATCTCTCTGGCCCAACTCACGCGTGCTCTACGTGGCATTTGGCTGGCTGTAGGTAGCATTGGGGAAATGCACTTAAGCAAATACATAAGACATACATACAAACATACATACATATATATGTATGTATGTGTAGCTGCTGTCTGTCTGTGGCATCTTTAGCTGCGCTTGCCTCCCCCTTGCCGCGCTGGGGCAAACGGAACACACGTTTTATTTGTGGTGGCGCATGTGCAATCCTTTCGACAGGCTCTTCCTCTAAGCGATCCCCCAAACGCGCCCCATCCGTGACACATTCGTGTTCATAATTTTTATAATTTGTTGATGTCGTCCATTCTATTCCCTAATTTGGTTGCCAGACTATAAATAGTACTTGACTTAATATTGATTTCGGTATAGAGCAGACACAGTTACGGAGCTGTTTGGCTAAAAATTGTAATTCCAGCAACTAAATGAAGCAAACAGAGTGAAAAGACAAAGCAATTCGAATACTCAAGTACTTTAAGCGCTTGTCTAGCTGTTAATTGTTATGCTGAAGTTTAGCATAGCCTGAGGCTCTAGATGAACGAAGATTAATGACTGCAACTGCAGGAAATTGTTTAGAGAATGCAGCAGGAGGCGAGAGGGAGATGCAGATGTAGTGGCTGGACAGATATTTAAGATTATATGGTAATAGTTCATAAAAGAAGATATAACCAACTGATATTAATCAAGGCTAACTGACGAATAAATGAGGTTTTACCAAAAGTTGATCTTGCTTTGTTTTCACTAAGGAAATATTCAAATAAATATTCTCGACATATTCTCCAAGCTATAGGATAATATTTTAACCATATTACAGTACACCTAAGTAAATGGATATTAAAGAGTCTTCAAATCAAGCTATAAACTAATTCTTAGATAACTTCTTAAACATGTCGAAAAATAAACTATATTTCAGATTAAATTGTCCTCTAAAAAATCTCAGTTCCATTGATTTTCCTTATCCCTTTCCCAGCTACCTCTGTTTACTATTTCACAACATTTTTGTAGACAAATTGGCGCAACAAATTAACAACAATTGCCAAAGCAATGCCAGACGTGCCGCCTTCTTTTGCTGCTGTTGCTCCCCAAAGTCTGGACATTGCGGACCACCCAGTCAGCAGCTGTTCTTGTTGTTGCAGCAGCCGCAGCATGCAAAATAATACAACATGGATAATATAAGGCAATAAAAACAAACATTTTAATTCAAAACATTGAATGGATGATGCAGGCATCCATAGACAATATCTATGTATAAAACTGTCTAACTGTCTGTCTCTCTGTCCGTCTGTCTCTCTGTTTATATATCTATATAGTACGTAAACTGTGGCGCTGCATAAATAAATGTTCAGATTTAGCTGCGGCACGTGCCAACTTGTTAAAAATATGTATTCATTCCTATACATAGATAGATAGATCAATGTTGTTTATATCTATATAAAAATATATCGAACAACAACTAAAATACGATCTTGTGTAAAAATAAACGCTGGCCAATAAACAAAAATATGTATATCAATTGTTTATGGCAATTCAAGAAAATGCACGAGCCAATATCAAACAATTGATAATTTCCTTTACT
Source organism: Drosophila aldrichi (assembly GCA_035045965.1). Lineage (NCBI taxonomy): Eukaryota > Metazoa > Arthropoda > Insecta > Diptera > Drosophilidae > Drosophila > Drosophila aldrichi. The sequence continues at coordinate 9,836 of JAWNOM010000476.1, forward strand.
ACAACAACAACAACAACAGACTCACAATCTCTGTGTATGTGTGAGAGGGGGTGGGAGCGGGAGTAGGGCAGTGTTTGGCGGTTGTAAGTATTTATAAGTTGCGACCTGTTGTCTGCCATTCATTCAGAAACAACAAGTTGGCCAAAATAACACGGGCAAAGTTAAATATAAAACAAAAACAAATGTTAAATTTAGTTATGGATATTTTTGTGTACACACACAGAGAGAGAGGGAAACACCGACAGCAAGAAATCTATAATAAAAATTATCCTTTTTATTTATAAAGCAAACCAAACGTACAACGAACCAACAAATTGATCGAAAGCCGCGTGCCAAAACCAAACACTACAAAAGTCACGAGCAATAGTTTTTGTTGCTTTTCTTCTTCTTGTTGTTGTTGTTGTTCACATTGTTTTTGTCTTCTCTTACAAAATGGCTGCCGAACGATCAGCTATTACATTTGCATATACATTGCTCATTCACTCTCTGTCTATCTCGCTCTAACAAAAGCGCTTGCGCAAAATGCTGTATGCTGCCAAGCTTTGTCTAGGTATGTGTGCGCATTCATCTGACTCAATCACACTCTCATTTACCTACTCATTCACTCTCTGTCTCTCTCTCTCTCTACCGCACTGTGTGCGTGTGTGCGGCCATTTGCATTTTCTGTCTAAATATAGACAGCCGCTGTGGTCGCTGCTGACTGCGATCGCCTCATAGGTGAGCGAGAGAGAATGCGCGCTTATTTATGCCTGTGTGTGTGTGAAGAGTTGTTGTTGTTGTGTTCACGTTACGTGGCGTTGCTTTGGTCTCGCCTGTGTGTACGTCACTCATCTGCCTGTGTGTGTGAGAGTGCGCGCCCCTTCCTGTGCCCACAGCACTCTGCTTGCTGATTAAATTACAGTTTTTTTTTCATTCTTTCTTTCTTTCTACTTAGTTTGAAAAATAAAATTTCCTTTGCTGCTTTTGCTGTCATTTCGAAATGCTCTGATATTTTGCAACTCGTTCGGCTCTGCCGTTCGGCAGCGCTTCGTATGGCTCGTTGTTGTTGCTGTCTGGCTGGCCTCCAAGACAGGTGCTGGCCGTTAATGCGTTACGAAAACACCGTTGCCCATGGCTGCTCAGCATGTACAGTTGCAAAATCAGGCAGCTCGCAAACTATGCCGCCGTCCCTCACTCCCCTTACCTTCCTTGGCCCCTTTTGGCCCTTGCCCGTGCTGCAGCCTGATGTCTGTCGTCGCCATTTGCGCAGCTGCCAGAGTCAACACTCACACACACACACACACACCGATACATATTTACATATTACGCATACAATTGTATCGCAGGAGCAGCGGCACAGCAGATTTTTGTTTTGTTGTACTGACATTTTGTATAAACATTTGTTGTATGCAGTGAATTGTAGAATTTGTTGTTCCCTTTTTTTTCCTCTTGCCTCAACACATGGGCAAATACAGTAAATATACATATGTATATACACAGAATTTTCAAGAATGCTACATGATCTTACGCATACATATACGTGGATATATGTATGTGTGTATGAAATGCTGTAAATTTGATCTTATATACTGAAGGAACGTCTGCAGTCAAGTCAGTGTGCGTTCGACATACTTCCAAATGCAATTTCTGGATCGAATTTATGATCGACTGATGCAAGTTGATCAGCTGGCTTTGATTGGAGGGTAGCACAAAGACAACGAAGCTAAGTGTGCAACAGATGTTAGGAATTAACATACAAGTTAACATTTATTAAATCTCATAGGTATAAGCAAGGAATGTATTAGTTACGTTAACATAGCTGTTAAGACAGTTACTGTTAAAGCATGTAAAATACAGCAAGGAGTTTAACAGGTGCTTAACAGATATTTTGAATAGTATAACAATGTAAAATCCGCTGTAAATTTTTAAGGGCAAATCAGGTAACAATTTTAGTTAACAAACAAATTCATATTATATCAGACAATCATCAACAAATTTTAAATTCCATACTTTCATCTATTTATATTCTATACATTCGCTTATTCAATTTAATAATTTCTTCCTTCATTCGATTATATTTTTGTTGTTGTTTTTGCCGTTTGTCAATAAGCCAGAACATTTGTTTGCCGAATATCATTTGATTGGGGTACAGTACAGCTTGCGCATAGAACATGAAACAACTATTTTAATTTGCATACAACAAAAATGAATGTGCAAAAGTCTGGCAAAAGAAATTGCAAGAAAAACAAACGAGCTAAGAAAAACAGTTCTCTTATATGCAAACAAATAGAAGACGAAAAGAAAAACAAGCAAAGAAAAGTGTCGCCATTTTGATCAGTATTGCTTCTTGGTTTTTTTTTTTCTCGTATCGCCTAGTCTTTATGGGTGTTGAGCTCTTTGGTGAGTTGCACTGGGCTGAGGCTGCTGTGGCTGTGGCTGTTGCTGTTTCGCGATGATGAGTCTGATATTTTCACGCTTAATCACTAACTGTCCCCATGAGCAGAGCCCCATTGGATGGGCGAACGTCTGAAGACACGAAACATTTTGGAACATGGCCAAAATACTTGACGCTGCAAGTGAAATGGCAGAACGTCGACCAAAATGCAAAATGCAAAATGCAAAATGCACCAAAATGTCAAGCGACACACCAAAAATGAGGGAACGAAACGATGCGAGAGGTGGCCGGCCAACAGGCTACATAAAAATCGAGCCAAAAGATGCGACACGGACTGACAGCAAGAAAATTGAAAGAACGACACAAGTAGAAGAAAGAGAGCAGAGGAAGAGGCAGCAGCAGACGTAGCGGGGGGGAAACAACAGCAACAACAACAACAACCACAGAAGAAAGGGAAAAACTTTAATTTTCTTTTATTGCGGTCGTCGCGCACAATAATTGCGCGTAAACAGCAAATGAAAAAGGAGAACGAGCAAGAGTTACACATGCTCGTGTGTGTAAGTGTGGATATGTATGTGTATGTGATACATGAAATACTCTCTCTTCATTCAACTTTAAGACTAACTCTATATCACCTATCTACAGATAACCTAATATCTCTAATAACTAACTAACTCTTTATATATCTTTATGTATCTGTATCTGTATCTGTATCTGTATCTGTATCTGTATCTGTA
>JAWNOM010000479.1:0-54833 GCA_035045965.1 Drosophila aldrichi
ACAACCACAATTCTATATGAGTGCGAGTTGAAATTTCCTAGATGACTTTACGTACATTGATTTCTATTATTCTTATATGATATGTGAAGCAACCGCCTGCAAGGGCTTGGACTTATAATGTTCATATAATATATATATAATATTCTGTAAAATACTTTAAATTTCGGATTATAAACATAAATATATGAGAAATTCTATAAAAAGAAAAGAAATAATAATAAAAAATAAAATAAATGATATATAATTATATTTAATTAATTAATTAATTTAAATTTAATTAATTATATTTAATTAATTTAATTAATTTAATATTTGATAATTATTGTATTAATATATATTTTTTTTGCATATATTTAGAAAGTTTAGTTGTTAAACCAAAAAAAAAAAAATAGAAAAAAATAATAAATAAATAAATAAAAATAAATACATATAATTATATTTATATCCTGATTAGATCAATATGGAATATGTCACCCATGTCAGGCAATTTAATTAATATTTTATATAATATTTTATTATTATTTATATTTTTTTCTTCATCTAAATACTCTGTCAGTTGTTCTAAGACTCTTATGAATTTGTATAAAAATAATATTTATATATAGGTATTTTTCTCTCCGCCTTCATCTGCAACACTGGAAATATACAAGTTACAATCGGCTACACAAATACCCTACCCAGGCATCTCCGCCCTCCTCAGCTCCCACCACGATAAAAAGAAATGAGAAAAAATGCGCTACCAAACCGGAAAAAAGCGTCAAATCCGCAAACAAACACAGTGACGGGCAACAATGGAGGGCGTGTCATGGCAGAAGGGGGGGCGTGGATGTTGGCCAAGGGGGTCACCAGCGAAAGAGAGAGAGGGAGAGAGAGAGAGAGGGGGAGTACAGCGTAGCAACTGAATGAAATGTACTCTCTATTGACATTTGATTCACAATAAAAACGAGAAGAACAAGTAGAGGGGGCAAAAGAAAAAGAAAAAAAAACTTAAAAAAGAAGAAGAAGAAAGGGGAAGCAAGTTAGCCACCATGACGTCCGACGCTGAAGTTCCGTTCCGATCCCATTGCCAAAGGTTTTTGCTCAGATTTCGCCGAGGCTCTTAGAGAAAAACTCCACGGTGTGGAATTTCGCTTTTTCTCTTTCTCTCGCTCTCTCCCTCCCCTCTCTCTTTTTTTTTTTTTGTGTGAGTTTTGTGCTTGTTTGCTGTGTTTCAATGACAACTCGTCTCGTCTGGTCTGGTCTCGTCTCGTTCCATTCCATTTCGTTGCGTTTCCGGCTGGGATCCGTTTGTCTTGACGCATAAATTTGCCTTAATTTGTTGCAAAATAATTTCATTCATTTACGTGCTGCCATTTACGTGGCCCGTTGATAACTTATTTAAGACGCGTTGCGTTGCGTTGCGATGCGTTGTCGGCAGCCAACAAATTTGTACAAAATAAATTATCAAACTGTCACATTGACGTATCGCCTGGATGTGCCCACCGCTGCCCAACCAAACGCAAGTAGAAAGGAGGAGGAGCATGTCGTGCAAAGCATAATCTAGAGTATCATGTTGCCTCGTTTAAAGGATGTCAAAGGTTGCCCATATATCAGGGAAGGCATCAAACGCAGGCAGAAGCTAGCTGCAGCCCGTTAACAATATCATGTAACAAAATTCTTTGTGCTGGACAAGCCACACACACACATACGTACGCACTCGCACACACACAGACAGATAGAGGATAGAGGGATACACGGACATTCGAGCTGTTTCAGATTTCCAATAAATATGCCTAGGGTGGCCTAGGCTGAGCCTCTCGCTTGCCTCGATCCGTTGTTGCTGCTGCTGTTGTTGTTGTTATTGCTCTTGTTGTTGTTGTTGTAGCTGTACACTCCCAGCTCTGTCGCTTATTTGACATTCTGACAGTTTCGACAGTTTGGTTCTCGTTTTACTCTCTGCGACAAAGTGCGTGAGGGCGAGCAACTGGCAACTGGAACACGGGCCCAAGCTACAGTAGCTTGTTTATTTATATGGTGTGTGTGTGTGTGTGTGCGTGTGTGTGTATGTATATATACCTTGCTGCGGTCGCCATGCTCTCTGCCTCGCCATCGCAACTCGTCTCGCCTCCTGCCACTCCTCCAGCATGCATTATGCCGTAAACGTTGCTTTGTTGCGCAGAGCACACAGACGAGTCTGCAAAAAATCGCTCAAAGTATCGAAAACCGTAGAGCGCAGTATGTGACAGCTGACTTCCCCAGCCCAACGCCCCACCGTCCCACCGCCCCACAGCTCCCCCATCAGTCCTCTCTATGGATTTATGCGCTGCGTGGATGGGTTTGCTTTTTAGAGCAGCGGAACAGCCACTAACAAGCGGCTGAAATGTGTCACTTACACAAACCCCCGAACAGTGGGCAACAAATGTTTCAATTTGCGGCAAGCAAGCTGCCGAGAGGAAGTGTGGCCATATGAAATGATTGTTCTCCATAAGATATTGTCACGTGCCATATTTATAAATATGCTAAAGCCAATCATGAGCTGTAAGCAGTAAATAAAGGTAGTTTTGCATGTGGAAACAAATGCAACAGGTGCTGAATATCTGAGTGAGTGTAAAATAGAAGTGGGAATAGTAAAATATATACATAGCTTATATTTGGAAAGAGTGTTTAAGTTGTCTATGTGTATGCAGCAGCTCTCATTTGGTATTTGTATTTAGGTAAAACGAAGCTAGAATGCTCACAGCAGCAGAGAGCGTTCCCATTGCTCACTTGAAGCTCGACTGCAACGAGCTCTACATGCTGGCGGGCTCAACCTTTGAGAGAGACAGTGCTTGAGTAAAAGTGGCCCTATATAAAGGGCAGCAGCTGCAGCATTTCTTCAGTCAGTCTTCAGTCGTCCAGGCCTGCTGGGGGTCAGCGCAATAGAGTGAAGTAGAGTGTGTGATCGATCAGCTAAGCATTAAAGACGTAGAGGAACTACGTAAGGGAATTACGTAAGGGAATTACGTAAAGGAAATATTTAGAAGAAATAGAAAGAGGAATAGTTTTAAATCGGCTCAACTCGTCACCCTGATCAAGATCAATATATATATTTATCAATATATATATATTTTGTGGGGTCTGCCACGCCTCTTTCTGCCTGTTACATACATATCATTGTTACATTGAAATAACTTAACAGTTCAGAATTATAGAACATGTTTCAACACTGTCCAACAAAACACTCGCTATTTATTGTCAACTGTCCATAGTAGCAATTCCCTTCTCTTTTTTTTTTTTTGGTTTTGATTCGGGTAGTATTTAAGGCATTGCGCGCTGTTGGCTAAAACTTACTTAGCAGAGTTTTGTTGGTGCTGATGGCGAGTGGAAAACGCGCTTAAGTTTGATCTGGGCAGGAAAAAAAGAGAGAAAAAGAGAGAAAGAGAGAGATAGAGAAAAAAAGAGTTGCCACAGCTAAAAATGAATTGCGATAGCCTTTGGGAGCAACTACTAGCCATGCATAAGAGTATTTGCAGTTGTTGTTTACAATTATGCGGCAGTTGGAAGCTGCTCTGTTTGGACAGACACAGCAAGAGAGAGAGAGAGAGAAAGGGATAGAGCAACAGTGAGAGAGAGGGAATATCCATCTATCTATAGAAGTATGCAATGTGACATGCAACGTTATTGTGTGCGGCTCTTCTGTTGATTTTGTCGATTTCGCTACAGGCCAATGGGCTGACAGACAGACGGACAGCCAGAGTAGCAGACGGTCGGACGGATGGTTGGACGGACAGCTGTTTGCTTCATTGGCTGCCACAAAATATCAACAAGCATTTTGTTTATTTGCTTAGCATCGACAACTACCAAATACAAAGAACCATTAGTTTGTTGCTGTCGGTGGAAATGGAGGAGGGTGAGGAGGAGGTGGCAGCTGCAGGGGATTTTAAGTGCATGTTGTTTCAGCGCTCTGTGGCATGCAACTGCTGCAAGCCAACAAAATGCTCAAATTTATGCAACAGCAATGCCAATAATCTATTGTTTTTAACCAGCTGTCTGTCAGTCTCTCTCGCTCACACTCCCGCACTCTCCCCCTCACTCTCTCGCCCTCTCTCGTTTTACATGTGTAAACTGTGTGGCTCTTGAATCGTGTTTTCATCATTGTAAATCTTAAAGTACGTGTGCCCTCTAGATATTCAGCCAAAATTTGTTTTTCACCTCCTTTAAATATTTGTTGATCTATTGCCAAATTTTGCCATTTGGCCATTTGATATAATGTTGGCCTAAAAGGCAGCCGCCAAAGGGCCAGCTGCAGGTTTATGCATTTCAATAAGCCCTTTGACTACAACTTACTTGAAACTTCTCGAAGCACTTGCCTGCCGAGCTGGCATTACTCTAAGCTGTTCTATACTCTACACACACACACATACACACACACACACTGAGACAGAGCTAACCCCTAAGCAGCGTATGCCATCGATTGTTGTGACAGTTGCTCTGCAGCTGCCTCGTTCTGCTTAACATCAGTTTTGGACTCTTCCATTTGCTTTGTTTTTTCTTCTTTTTTGTGGGGGAGGGGGCTGGGGGGTTGAAATTTATGCAGTTGCTGATCAATGCCATGGCCGTTAGCCACGTCAATGGACGATATGGGAGCAGCTCAACTGCTATTTAAATATTGCATGCGCTGCGATAGCCGGCACGAACAGAAGTCCGAGCCGGTGCTGCTCCAGGTCTCGCCCGGCACACATGTGACTATCGGAGCACCGTTCACATATTAAGCATAAAATTGTATGTGTGCCCGAAACAAGCGACGAGAAATTGGACTATGTGAAAAATGGCAAAATATGTACATACCATAGTATGTAGTCTCTGCCCTGGCTGTGGGCACCAAAAGTGGGCGTGGCTGGCAGTAAGCGTTGCATTATAATTTATGCACATGCAAGCCACGGAGTCTGCCCGGCATAATCCGTGTTTAATAACACGAAACGAGCCAAGCAGCCGCAGCCAGACAGCCAAAATCTATATAAATATACATATATATATATATATATATATATATATATGCATATATATATAAAGCTCTGATTGCTTGAAGCCTTACTTTGGGCAACAGTTTTTCGTTCGAAAAAAAAAAGAATGTGTTTAAAATTTTGTGCCCAGCTCGAGTGGAAGCATTGTTTAACCAAAGGTATGCTTTTTATCAGCCAAAGGTCTTAGCACGCACACACAAATATGCCGCACACACAGACACAGACACACACACACACACACTCAGTAACACTCACATAAACAAGCTGGATAGGCAGGGGGTTAAAAGCGAAACCTTATCGAAAACGTTTAAACGCACGCAAATTCCACGTGGGCAAGATAAAACATGCATAAGCCAGGTGGAAAACGGTCAAAGGGGCGTGCCGCCGCCTGCATGTGTGTGTCTGTGTCTGTGTCTGTGTGTGTGAAAAATATGCCAATGTTAAATATTTGCCAGGCGTTGTCGTTGGTTTGGCACCCCTCAGATAAAGCGTTAACTACAGTCTCAAACACACACACACACACAGACATGCGTATGCGTGTGCGTATTGGTATGTGTAATCTTTTGCGTGCTTTACGCATTACCCACACTCACACACACACACACACACACTCACAGCGAGCAGGACATTGTTGCAGGACACTTTGAATTATTCATTTACACGTTTTTTTTTTTTTTTTTTCATACAAAGCGAGCCGTGGGACAGCAAGAGGGCGGACCGGAGCTGGGGGGGAGGCTGGCACGCCTACTAGGCGTTTGTAGCAACAACTGTATTTACTTTTTATCACTGATAAAGCGCATAATTTATGGGGTTGTTCAAAAATTTAAATGCCCTCGAGAATGCCAGGAGACAAAGCGAGCCAAGGAATTCCGTCAGGGCTCCCCAAACTGTGGGTCACTTGCGTAGGTGGTGAGGGGAAGGGGAGGCGGGGTAGCTTTAAAATGTAGTCTATGAATGTATAGGTATATATATAGAGAGAGAGAGATATGTCTATTCTTCTCATTATAACAGCACTGGCAAGAGGAACAACCCAAACTCGACCAAGAAATATGCGAGGCAAAAATATGTCAATTCATTTGAGCTGCTCATTAAAGCTAAGCGGCTTAATTGATTACATTTAAGTATAATACAAAGACTATTTTAATGTGCAATGCATGAGTTGTATGAGGCAGCTGCAATAAATCAGAAATTACAATAATTGAAATAGAAACAGTTTGAGGGTTTCAGCTGGGGAGTACATTCATGGAATACTTATGTATGTATAGAATATGACTGTAGTTTTTGTTAGAAATTGATTTAGCCACATACATATGTTTAATCGATTCTTGTAGCTAACTCAGCTTAGCTGTCGATACGATAGAGTAAACCCTCAAGGCTCTTGTTGGATTTCTTTCAACTGCTAGGCTAAAAAATAATAAAATGAGTTAAAATAAATTTTTAATTTTTTTAATTTTATTTTTTAAATGTTATTTACTTAAAGATATTGACATAACGGGCGTCAACTAAAATTAAAAAGCTTTAACAAAGTACAGAAAATAATGACAATAAAATAAATAAGTAAATAAATATAAAAAATAAAATAAAATAAAATAAATTAAAAAAAAAAATAATCAAATAAATAAACGAATAAAAAAATAATAATAATACAAGTAAATAAATAAATATAAAAATAAATAAGTAAGTGTATAGATAGATAAATAAATAAATAAATAAAATAAATAAATAAAATAAAATAAATAAAATAAATAAACTAAATAAAATAAATAAAATAAATAAACTAAATAAAATAAATAAAATAAATAAAATAAATAAAATAAATATAATAAATAAAATAAATAAAATAAATAAAATAAATAAAATAAATAAAATAAATAAAATAAATAAATAAATAAACAAATAAATGAATAAAAAAATAAATAAATAAATAAAATTAATTAATTAATTGATTAATCAAATAAAATTCATGATTAAATAAATGACAGTTCATTTTCATTATTTTCAACAGCTTAAGCAACTGCTTAAACTTAATTAAAGCACGTGCCTGACCACTCTATATCCATAATGTACTCAAATAATATCCAACAAATTGTTTATTTAAAACAACATAAATTTAAGTATTCAATTTAAATAGTTTTGTGCAAATTGAAAAATAAACATTGCTAAACATTTCATTGGGCATTTCAGATTTATGCGATAAATTGTTGCACATTCAATTTCCGCATAATTTGCTAGGGCCATTGTGGGCGTGGCAGGGCAGCGACAACAATTATAAACGCCCCCGAGCAAATGTGAAATGATTTAAAGCCAGGCAGGCGCAAACAGTAAATAATTGTTGTTTAATAGCTGATTAGGCGGGCAGGGCTCACAAATAGAAATTGAAATGCAATGCAATGCAATGCGATGCGATGCGATGTGATGAATGTGCAAATGCAAAATATGTGGCGTTAAATTTCAGTGCGAGTAAAAAAGTAATGCTAAAAAATGAGGAAGATGGAAACCCAACACAACAAAACAACAACAAAAGTCAATGCAAAAGCAAAGCGAAACAATTTTTGCGAAATGAGGTCGTTCGCAGTGCAAAGACGTTGGCATGCCAAGAGGGGAGAGGGAGGGCCACTAGGTGGAAGCAAAGCAAATTTATGACTATTAAGCTGAAAGTATGTGGCTTTTGTTGCTGCTATTTTTCGCCGTCAGCGCCTCAAGTTATGCGCGAGCGCTGAAAAATATGCAAAGCAGTTGTAATTTTATGCTCCGCTTGCCTTTTCTTGCTCTATATAAGAAAATATAAATATTTTATTTATTTCGCTGAAATGCAAATGACCTGGCCAGCTGCTCTTATCAGCGTAGATGAATCAAATTAAATGAAAAGTACATTACGAGTTGCTTAATTGAAAAGCGGCTACACACCGCTGACAGCGTCGTCGTAGCACCGTCCTTCGATACCAAACCCGATGTCGATGCCATTGCCGATGCTCCCAAAGCAATCAACCTAATTTGTCATATGCACCCGACTCACCGCATCGCCCAGCGTTGTCTATCTATGCGGCTCTTTATCTGACTGACTGTCTGTCTATCTGTCTGTCTGTCAGTCAAACACTTTAGCCCAGTCGGCCAGTCAATATTTATAATGAAAGCTAATGAGCGACTGCAACCCGCGCACAGTTGCCCAGGACGAAGGACTTTAACTCCAACTGCCAAGGGTCAAACTGCATTCATTGTCTCTCTCTCTCTCTGTCGCTCTCTTTGTGTGTGTGTGTTTGCATTCGTATTTTTTTTCTATTTGCTGCTTTTCTGAAGTGGTCAACTATTGTCATCTTTCTCTCCCACTCTCTCTCTCTCTCTCTCTCTTTCGCTCGCTCTGTCTGCGCATTGTCTGCTACTGTTTTATAAATGAAAAGCTTAAAAATTGAATGACGCCGCGTCGCGGCAATATAAATTGAAAGTACTTGTCCATTGTTTGATTAATGTGTCAATAATGGCAGCACAGCAGACGCGGCAGCAACAACAATAAATAGTAAACCCCACCCGCCCGACTGCCCCCAAGCGTACTCAAGTGCATATTGAAACGTTAGAGAATTTGTTGCCATCATCGAGATTTGAAAATTCAACTCTGCAAGCATCAAGGCACAAACTGTCATAGAAAGAAATGAGAATGAGATGGAGAATTAGTTGGATATAGTAAAGGAGACAGAGATAGGTCAGAAAGCTATATTTAGAAAGGGGTACAAGTATCGATAGAGCGAAGAAGAGACAGAGAAAGAGAGAGACTTATATACTGCTTAAAAGAGAAGTGCTATAAAAAATAACTAAGATAAAGCTTAAATTCCAGGAATAGAGAATTAGAGAGAATAGCACAATAGTTAGATGTCGTTGCTCAGCTATAATGTTATCGATATAATATAATACATATATCGAAAATAGTGACATCAATACTCAAGTAGAATGTAGGAGAAGAAGAAGAAGTGGATTGAAGGCAGCTCAAGATACAACTGTAATAATAATAATAAAACTCTCATCGATACTTGATCTTGAAAAAGAAATGGATTTCTATTGATGAATGCGTTCATAAAAAAATTCTTAGGAATACTAAGAAATTAACTAAGATACCGTCTCTTTACATATACTCATCGCATCGATATATATTATATATTCCATTTCATCATTTAATCAATACCAATTTTACCTACCTCTATTTGCAAAATCTCTGCTCCAAGTTATTTAAGGCTCTGCTCAGTTCCGTTCTGTAATTAACTTTAAGTTTTGGTCTGTGACATTTCATTCGGCAATTCATTCGGCTGCAGCACACTAAGCTCAAGTGGCAGCAAATTGTATACAAGCAAATGCTTGTTATTCAAAATACTCGGTCTAAATACTCATTCTAAATACTCATTCGAAATACTCATTTTGTGGCGAATCACAGTGCGCTCGAGTGCGTGGTCGTCGAAGAACCCTTTATCAAAGGACATCGCGCTCAGAAAGAAATCCATTTTAATGACTGCACTGGGCGACACAGGACCCAACTCAACAGCCACGCCCCACATCTCAGTGCCGCCCACTGCCAGTTACCAGTTACCAGTCGGCGCCATGGGCGATGACTTGAGCTTGGGCCGCGTCTTTGTTTTCATTGCGGCTGTCACGTTAATGGCAAGTGTAAAATGCTTTAAGTCCGGGCAACTAGAGCGAAGGCAGGAGAGATACAATAAGCGAGAGAGAGAGAGGGAGAGAAAGGAAAGTAAGAGAGACAGAAGAGGTAGACAACAAAAATAAAAAGAAGAGTTTAATTAACACGAAAATGGTTTCAATTACATCAAATTACATTTCTTTGCAGTGCCGAGGACGTTGCGATTGTAGTTTCCAGTTGAGGATTGCTTCTTCTTCTGCCACTTCGACATGAAGAGGGCGTGCCACTTGAACAGTTGATTTGTGCATGGAGATTTATTGGGCGTCAGTCCATGGCAAATTAGTCGCAATTGTCAGTTCAAATAGTCAGCGCAAGGAAGAATTTAGTCTAGAAGCAAAGTCACGTGACAGGAGGATTCAAATTACGGAAAAAGTATTTAATGCGACAGAGCTCCATGCGGTACACTTGAATTTTCCAAGTAAATGTCTTTAATTAAATTTACTTTAGACTGTTTTTCGCTGTAGCCACAGCAATAAATAATGCCGGCCCTCATGCAGAGTATGCTATGAATAGAATACCCTGTAAAAAACCCCTAAGTCACTTTATGTTGTTTTATGACATCCTACAGGGTATCTCCCTGTCTCTTTTCTTTATGGATTTGTTTCTTTTTCTTTTTCGGGTCTTATATTTTATTTGAGTATTTTTTTTTTTGCTTTTTTTCTTCTCTCTTTTTTTTGGGAGCTGTTGCTCTGTGGCTTGTGTCATTCATTTGGCTTTTGTTGGGGCTGACAGTGCCGAGCCTCATTTATTTTGCTTACACGCATGCGACGGCTCTGCGTCTCTCCTTCTGCGACGCGTCATTTATGACACCTTGACAGAAAAATGAGCACACACAAAAAATACAGCAAGTGGTGCCAGGTGTAAGTGCGGCTGTGTGGGTGTCTGTGTATGTGTGTGTGTGGGGCGTCTGGGGTGCGGTTGTGCCAACGCACATTCATAATTTCATTTTGCTATGATGACGCGCTGGCTGAATGTGGAGCCAGGTCTAGGGTAGGACTCTGTGACGCTTATTATGCGACAGAAATTGAAAAACTTTGTTTGCCGGCGCGCTGGGGTTAACAAATAGGCCTGACAGGCTGGTTGACTGCCTGGCTGCCTGGCTGACTGCGGCTTTGTGGGCCATTTAAGCGCAACAACCAAATGCCTCACATAATTTGATGCCTTTTATGGCTTTTAATTTGTTGGCGGCGCAAGTCACAGGTCGCGCCGTCTCTCCCTTTTCATTTCAATGCCTGCTGTCAGGTTTTTTGGCTTTTTTTTTTTTTTTTTTTTGTTTCCTCTTCGTAATGAATTTGACTAACAGGCGTGGGATGAGCAGAGTCAGTCAACAGGTGTGCAAAGTCAGCTGATTAAAAGTCAGTCCAATGTCCAGTTAGAGCAGAAAATGAAAGTCGAGTCAAGGAAGTAGATGAAAATTCAGCACAAACTCCTCCTGGTTGCCTAGCTACACACATTGAAAAGAAGGAAAAACAATTGGTTTTACTTGTTAGGTGTTAAAATAAAATAGTTTATTTATACCTTTACCGACACGTTTCGTGTCCGTCTGCTCACCTGAAGTCAACTGCTCTGTTGTCTACCTGCAGCTATTGATTTCCTTCGGGTCGCGTCAAAGATATATTACATAATGCTGCACAGGATTACACACATATGTGCCACTTAAACTGCACACTTTCACAAGACTTAGCTCTGCTAAAAAGTTTGCATTTCAGGTAGAGCATATAGATATGTATTTATATATATAAATATGTATATGTCGTTATATATTTCTATTGCTGTCAGTTGCGTAACGAAGCGCTGAACATGTTGACAAAGAAATTAAAATTGTTTCCTAGTAACCAAACAACGCTCTCTTCAATCCTTTATAATGCAATCGCATTCTATTTGCTTGTTTCTCTTTCTAATGCCCTTCTTCTTCTTCTTCTTCATCTCCTTCTTCTTCTTCTTCTATATTTGTAGTATAATAAGAAATTGTGACCCACTTTTCGTAAGTGCACAAGGGTATATTGATTCATATCTGCATATGTATCTGTATCTGTATCTGTATCTGTATCTGTATCTGTATCTGTATCTGTATCTGTATCTGTATCTGTATCTGTATCTGTATCTGTATCTGTATCTGTATCTGTATCTGTATCTGTATCTGTATCTGTATCTGTATCTGTATCTGTATCTGTATCTGTATCTGTATCTGTATCTGTATCTGTATCTGTATCTGTATCTGTATCTGTATCTGTATCTGTATCTGTATCTGTATCTGTATCTGTATCTGTATCTGTATCTGTATCTGTATCTGTATCTGTATCTGTATCTGTATCTGTATCTGTATCTGTATCTGTATCTGTATCTGTATCTGTATCTGTATCTGTATCTGTATCTGTATCTGTATCTGTATCTGTATCTGTATCTGTATCTGTATCTGTATCTGTATCTGTATCTGTATCTGTATCTGTATCTGTATCTGTATCTGTATCTGTATCTGTATCTGTATCTGTATCTGTATCTGTATCTGTATCTGTATCTGTATCTTTGTCTATTTACAGGGTATTTCTATCTTCCACACTTGTGCTCTCTAAGTACTGCCGTCTTGATGTCACGTTTTCCATATATCCATCAGCTATGCATGCATTCTTTATACACTCTGCACATTTACGAGCATAAATTATAAAATTTGCACTAAAAAGTTGCAGCTGCTTTCATGTCTTTGTTGCCCTAGCCCCTGGCTCTGCCTCTCCGCCCTTGCTCTTCCCTTCCCCTTGTGCTTTTAATAAACAACTCGACTGAATTATGTATATATGTATGTAAGCATGCATATGTATGCATTATGAAGCCCATATTCAGCTGCAGTTGCATGCACCTGTTTGCATTTAGCTGCTTACCTGGCTCTGCCTCTGCTTCTGCCTCTACCTCGGCCTTAGCCTCCGCCGTTAGCTTTTTGTTAAATTGTTCCTTTGTTTTAACGTGAAAATTTTTGAATTTTTCATTTCTTCTATTTTTACCACTATATTTTGTTCGTTTGCTTGTTCTATTTTTCTTCTTCCTATTTTCTATTTTTTATTCTTACTTTATTTTTGCTGGCCACCTTTTGTGGCATGCGGCTGGCTGCTTTATTCAGTGCATTTGTTTGCATATCAAAATGCGTGAAATGTATGCTGCCGGTTGTGATGGCGAATGGGGCGGGGCGGGGCGGGTTGTGGCCAAGGCGAACGCTTTGTTCGTCAGAGCCAACTTATTAGCGGCGCTTGGCTCAGCATTTTATATGCATAAAAATGTAAACGCTTCCCGGGGTGCGAGCTCTGCCTGGCCGCAGGTCGTAGGTCGCAGGTCTCTAAATTTATGTGCACTAACATATAAATATACATGCAGTTAGCCAGCCATGAGCTAAGCCAGTTTTTAGTGCTCGCACTGCCCACACACACACACAAATATTTGGCTTAGCAAAAAAAATGGTAACTAATTCAATTGTGAAGAACCTAAGAGAGCGGGCGAGGAGCGTTTCGTGAGTTGCCAAGCAAATTGTGTTAAATAAGAGATTGAATTGTATATCTATATTAGAGCTGCTCTCTCTCTCTCTCTCTCTCTCTTGGTAAGACTAATTTCGGCATAGTTAGTTAATCACATTGAGTTAAACCTTCAGCTGCTTTTGGAATACGGTTGTTAAGTGGGCTGTCCAACTTTTAATAGCTATCAACTTACTTTGCATGAGCTTTAAAAGGTGCAGCTTAATTTTGGATGAGCGCAATCGGCGTTGAAGGATATGAGCTGTAGGCACTGAACCGCCCGTCGTGGCTAATGGCCAGGGCTAAGCTGATATCCCACAGCAGCAGCAGCAGCAGCAGCAGCAGCTAGTGCTCAACAACTTTTATTCGCACCTTATGGCATTTGGACTTAGACATAAGTAAGTCTGTCAGCATGTGTGTGCGAGTGTGTGTGTGTGTGTGTATGGGGCTTGCTGTGAGGGGATTATGCGGCAAAAGGCAAAAGCGTCGACAGAGCGATGCGGTCAGCAGGTGAGTTCAACAACGTACAATTGTGGGTGTGCAACTGTGTGTGTGTGTGCTTGGCTTAACTGCGCGTACAACTAAATGCAAGCATTATTTGTATGTGTGTGTGTGTGTGTGTGTTGGCTAATACCTTTTTATGACCGTCATATGTTAATGCGGCTTCATTAACATTTTAACGTCCTTCGGCCCCAATAGCAGCAGCAGCTCAGCTCAGCTATACACACTCACTCTCTCTCTCTCTCTCACTCCTCCCTCTCCTATCACTCTCTCTCTCTCTCTCGCCCTGTGTGTGCTTTCATTCATTTAATTAAAAAATGCAATTAACTTAAAGAAAATAAACCTTTTGAAAATGAAAGCCAAATAACATAATTTGTTACAGTTGCCAGCGCCATTTTTTTTTCTTTTCTGCAAAAGTTTTTCTCTTTTTACCTGAATGCTATTGTCTCCATGCTAAAGCCAACAAGCTACAACAACATTCAAATCGCTGGCAAACAAATTTCTCACTGACCCGGCGACAGCAGCCGCCCGCAGGAGTCGCGCCAAGTGCTGGGGTAAACGCGTAAAGAGTTTGACGAAAAAGTAATTTTAAGCATCGTTTAATTTTCATTTTGTGTAACATTTTCTGCATTTTTTTTTTTCACATTTTTTGTTTGTTTTCCTTTTTTTTTTTCTGTGTAACTTTTTCGCTTTGGCCTTCTTTTTTTTGCTTTTCGCTCAATGGACATTTGAGCAGAAAAATCTCACAAAAGTGCGTACTTTTTAACAAAGTTAATTTTTACGCTTTGCTTTCCGCTGCTTTGTTGCTCACCTCCACCTGCTACAGCTTCGTTCGTTTTTTTTCTTTTCCTGCAGTCTGTGAAAAAAAAGAGCAGCTTAACAAGTTTCGAAGGGGTTGTATGTGTGTGTGTGTGAGTGTTTTTTAGGCTGCCAAATGGCAGAGCCAAAGCACTTCAATTATACTCGAGAAGGTCAAGTGAAGTCGTTTGACTCGCGGCTCTTCACAACTAATTGCTACGTGCTGGGGTCGATGCAGGCAACGCGGCGTATGCGCAATAATTGACGCTTAACATCTCGGCCAATGACTTGTGTGCTTATGCTATTAGAGGCTTATACACTTAACAACTAGATGCGAGCGTTACTTATGCGCATAATACCTGCAACTCAAGTATGACACAAACACTTTCATCGATATTCATATGCTCCAAATTGTTGTCAAATGAGACATTGAGAGACACTCGAAGAGCAACAGATGATTCTCGATAATTAATTCATTAACTAATGAATGCTCTAATTACAGCGTCAGGGAATCGAAAAAGCGAGAAACTAAATACATATGCTTGCAAGTCACACTTTGTCGCATCCCCAGATACTTGGACGTGTTATTCCCCAGCGCTAATCTGCAATGGGAATCAGGCAACAAGCACAGCAAACACAGAGCGCACACACTGAGCGCTCTGATTTGTCATTCGGCGTGACTTTTGGCACGCATCTGCACAAGCACACACACAGAGAAAGAGAAAGGGAGAGTGGGAGGGAGAGTGAGAGGGAGATAGTGAGGTAGATAATGCAACGCCTTGCCCTTGCGCTGGTCAAGCGTCAGTTGCCAGTTTCTCCGGCTTCAGTTGCAGCAGGTGTGAGTGCGTGTGTGTGTGTGTGTGTGGGTTCTGTTTGGTGCAGCGCAAATGCAATTTGCATATGCATGAGACTGTGGCCGACATTTTTGCAAATGTAAGAGGTGCAAATGACAGAAACCAGGGAGTGCGCAATGATTGCGCCGAACGCAACCAGCGAGCTGACCAAACCAAAAAAGAAGAAAAAGAAAACGTAGCATACTTTTCAGCGCCAGCTTAAAGTCAAGACTTTAAACAAAGTTCGAGCTGGCATTGGGGCTGGGAGGCTTGAGCGAAGCAGCGCTGATTCTCATTTTGCAAGCTGACTGCTGACTGTTTTATGTAATACAGCTGCTGCTGCTGCTGCTGCTGCTGCCACGCCCACTACAGTTTTTAATTAGTCATTTGCGTTGAAAGAGAACGAGAAGCGAGCGAGATGAATATGCAAACGCACCTGCTTCTTGTTTTTGCCGCTTCTCTAATTTAGCACAGGCTGCGCTTGCGTTTCCGCCGCTCCACGCACCAGAGCCATCAGAAGTGGGTCTGCTCCGCTGCTGCTGCTAGCCGTACCCATTTTGTGTTATTGTTTTTAATTTGAAATTCTTGAGAAGTTGTAAATTCATTACTTATTCACTTGACAGGCGCACAAAAAAATAAATTAAAAATGTAAATTAAATTAGTAACTTCAGTGCGTCTGTCAAGTGTTGCTGATTTATTTGCTAGTGGCCGCGCTCGCCAAGTCCAAGTCATGGCCCTGCCCCAATTCTCCAGCTGAAAGCCCCAAGCCGTGCTGCCTCCCAAGGCTCAACTTGACCTTCAAACATTGCTTGGCAAACTTATATGCGCACTCACACACACACACACACACACTTAGTCCTGGCTACTAACTTTATTGCATAAATTTTTAAATGCCAAAGGAGAAAGCCGGCTGGGGTAGATATAAATGTCACTAAAAATATTGCACGACTCTCGACTCTCTGCGATTGTCCCGCTGCGTGGCTGCAATCAGCCAAACTTGGCTCTGTCTGCGTCAAGATAAATGCACAAGTTCATTTTCGGTTCCACAATGCTCTACGAAAGACCCACAGACACAGACAACGGGCGCCAACAGGCTTAGCTCGCTATAATGGAAAAATTGTATTGTCTTACAAGCTAATTTTAAAAGCAAAAATAATAATAATAATAATATTAATTTTTTATATAACATATATACAAAAAAAAATAAATAAATAAATAAAAATAAATAAATAAATAAATAAAAAATAATAAAAAAAAATAAAAAAAATAAAAAATAAATAAAAAATAAAACTAAAATAAAAAATAATAATAATAATAACAACAATAAATAAATAAATAAATAATAATAATATTAATATTAATGATAAAATAAAATATTTTTAAATATTTTATTTTAAAAAAATTGTATTTTAAAAATAAAAAAATGATGTAGATAAATATATTTATAAATAAAATATAATATTAATCAGATGTATAGATATTTAACCATATAAAAATTATTTAAAAATATTTGCATTTACCTATTGACAAAATTTTCTGGTCTGATGTTTAGCGATATACATATGTATAAGTAAATATAAATAAAAATAAAAAATAAATATATTCTTTTCGACAGGGACCGTAACAATTATATAGTATTTTTAATAGAAAAAATTAAAAAAAAAAAAATTAAAAATATAATAATTATTGACAGTAAGTTGACTTAATAATATGATTCTATAAATTGTAAATTAAAGCGTATTTAGCTAGTTGCTCTGCGGTCTACTAACACTCGTTCATACTCCTTGTTGGTATTTGGTAGCAGGGAGTAGAAAAAGAAAAAAGAAGATGTTGTTGATGTTTGCTGCATGCCACGAGCTTTGCGAGCGCGTTGCATATTTGCCTTAAACTTTTGCGGCAGCAACGGCATACACGCTGATGCAGACACAGACCGGAAGACGGACGGATAGAGAGACAGAGCAATAGCAAGAAAGACGCGCACAGTTAGATACTCGGAGAGACAGTGACTCGCAGTCAGACAAACAGACAAGCAAAAGTTGTGACATACCCCACAAACAAGAGCGTATAAAGATACTGAGGGAGAGCTGGGCTAGAGAGAGAAAGAGAGGGGGAGAGGGAGCGGGACTAAGTCGCATACCAACACCTAGAGTTCCGTAGTTGTTGTTGTTGTTGTTGCTATTGCTAGTTGATGTTGCAGCACGGACAAAGTTTCGCTACTACTTGCAACCAACTTGACTACGCTTTGTGTTTACTTTGCTGGCAGTGAGCGAAACTTTTGTGCCACGGAGCACAGAGATTCATTTCACATGTCACAGTTGAGTAGAAAAAAAATATTTGTGCACATTCTGCTGAGCAAACAATTTCCCTTTAATTAACATTAAATCAATCTTTGATGCATACAGCCAGCCGGCACATCATGTATGTATGTATATAAACAAGGCATTCAACAATTTATGCGCCCATTTTCTCTGCCTGAGAAGAAAATTCTTGAAAATTTTGGTGAATTTCGATTGTTTTTTATGCCAGACACTTTTGTTGATATTCTGACAAAGAATAATTGAGATTTTGTTGACTTTGTACAAGTTTCAAGATATCGATTGATATTCATGGGCGATCGAATGGACTTGTGTCTAGGCTTTAAGGAACTGCAAAGGTTATGTATATTGATATGTCGACTTGATCATAGATCAAATGTCCGAATGCGCTTTAATTAACGAGAAATGCTTCAAAAATTAGCAAATATTTTGCGCACGTTGTGCGAATGGCGCTGAGCGTGCCAAATATTTACAGTGCGTATGCGTAATTTTTTATTGATTTGGCCGCAGCGCAAACAAAGCACTCACACGGACACAAACACACACTAACACACACACACACACACACAGACACACATACATGTGCAGTCAATGGCAATGGGTCACGTAGTGTGCGTGTGCCAGAGGCAATTTGCGGTGGATAGGGGTGAGTCAATAATGTGCGCTGTCTGCTGTGCCCCTTTCTCTCTCTATCTCTCCCTCTCTTTCTCCTCCGCTCTGTCTCTTTATCTATGTATGTGTGTGTTTGTGTGTGAGTTTTGCACCCATTATATGCCCCAATTTGTGTGTTTATTGTATAAATTAAAGCCCATTGCGAGCATATTGTTTATTTAGTGGCTCTAACACACACACACATACGCACACACACACACACTTGGTACGTGCAGCATTTTATGCAATTGAAAACATTTGTTGCATATTCACTTCTTTGTCACTTAATTACCATGCAATAAAATGCAAATTTGCATTAAGATCAAACCGTTCCACATGATGAGAGTCGAGTGCCGCATATGCTCCATATAATTATGATTGTCCGCCATTGCGCATTGTAATTACAATGGGCAACGCATAATCAAATGCTCAAGTGTTTCTGCCAGAATTAAATACAATTTAGGTTCAATGGGCAGCAGGAATGAAGTGGCACTGGAACAAGGCTGCAGCTTGATGGATAAGTAAAGCTATAATTAGACTCAATTTAGCTTAGATGTATAAAGAGAAATTTAGATTAAATAATATATGGGAATATTTAATGAAACTAAATAAGTATATAAGAAAATATATAAAATATTAATAGGCATATTAATATTTTAATTAAAGAAAAAATAACTATTAGAAAAAATAACTATAAAATAATAATAATCAGGAAAAAAGGAACCAATTAATTAAACCAAAAACTTTATTAAAAAAAAAAAAAAAAAAAAAAACAATAAATAATAACACAAATAAAAAATTAACAATAATAATAAGAATAATCATCAAAAAAAAAAAAAAAAATAATAATAATAAAATTAGAAAAAAAAAAATAATAATAATTATCAAGAAAAAAGAAACAATTAATTATCCCTAAAATTTTATTTACAAACAAATAAAATTATAATAAAAAATTAATAATGTTAAAAACAAAAATAATTTTAAAAAATATATATAAATACATATTAATAAAGCTAGAAAAAAAATATTTAAAAATTAATAACCAAGAAAAAAAGAAACCAATTAGTTATGCCAAAAATTTAATTAAAAAATGCGTAGCTTCTTAAGTTTATGCCTAAATTCAGTTGGACTTAGCAAAAATCTCGGGTATTTTTATGAAACTGATTTATATGTGTTAAAAATTGATGTTGCCCTCATTCGAACAGTTTGTCTATTTCTCTCTCTTCCGTTCGATCACTCTCACTCTCTTAGAGAGCCTCGTCTCTCGTCTCGTGGCTAGCACTTTTATATCCATGAACTCATTTTCCTTTTCTCATGCATTGCTGTGGCCCAACAGACTTTATAGCACAGCAACTTGATCTCTTTATAGCAGTACTACAGATACTTTTGACAGCCATAATATACTAGTGTTTAAATGAATATTTAAGTGCTACGCGTTCGGCTGGACTTGCTGGTGGGTTAACCTAGTTTAAATCTATTTGTCAGTTAATTGTCAAGTTGAGTGGAGCTTAATCAATCATGCGGTCAAAGTGCGTGATTTTTCATGTTGAAATTCAATCAAAGTTGACGTTCGTCGATTAGCACAGCATCAGCTTAACTTGGCTCCAGCTCCATTCCTCTCGCTGTGTTTACCTATAAAAATTGTTTAAGCATTTTATGTTGGCGCAGCAGTTGCCAGGCAAAAACGAAAAACGAGAAACGAAAAATGTCGAGGTACTGGCATTTTTTTGCGACAAGAAATTAAATTAAACATTTTTTATACAAGCGCTGCTGCTGCTGCTGCTGCTGCTCGACTACGGTTTTTATACACATACAGACATATATGCATATATCAAGTCATGTGTGTGTGTGTGTGTGTGTGTGTGAGCATGACAGGCGCGTTGCAAATAAATTTTGTATCGTTGCGTGTATCGCATGACATATGCATCAAAGAGAGAGAGAGAGTGGGCGAGAGTGGGAGGGATAAAGTGGGCTGTGTCACAGGCTGTCGCAGCTGTCAATAAGTGCGCCGAGCTGATGTTAAAAATCAGCCATTAAAATATGCTGTTAAAAATGCAGATGCCCTTTCGCCGGCTGTTTGTTAATGCTCCTGCATAAGCCACATTTGCCGCACAGCTGCCGCCGCAGGAGGAGCAGGAGCAGCAGGAGTGGCAGCAGCTGCATATGGCAAGCAAATTGAATGAACAACAAAACAAGTTTGCTACAATTTAGCCATCGATTTTCAAGCATAAGCAAACTTTTGCAGCCCATTTAATTGCAGTCGCCCAAAGAGTGCGTCACAGCAGCTGACAGAGAAGATTTGAGTGAGCTTTAGCTGGATTCGGCTACAACTTCATTTGCTGCAAAAGTTTCTCTTTTTTTTTCTTGCTATAGTTAGTTAGTTTCAATGGCCAGTGCCAGTCCGGCCGAAAAGGATTTTACAAGATTTGGCAGCAGTTCCTCGAGTCGATTTCGATTTGCCAAAAGTACACAAAAAACTTTCCCAAAAGAAAATGAAATGAAAAGCAAAACAAACGCATGTGTACCTAAGCTAAATTCTCTCTGTGTGTATGTGTTTGTGTGTGTGCTAAAACTTTATGACAACAATTAAATGCATTTGGTAAAAACAAAGACTAATGCCATAGACTGATACAGATTTGAGCTACAGCTCAGTCAAGTAAACCAAAAGTAGAGCCAACTCATGGCAAATTACAGTCTGCACTGGCTATGGCGCACGATGGCTGTCTGAAATATTTATGGCCACACTATGCGGCCACGCACTACAGACGCGCCCACACAATCTGCCGCCAGTTAATAGTCAAACTAATAAAATAATAATTAAATGTGTCAAAGTTTCCAAAGAGTAATTAATTATACATATATCTTTCCGATACGCATACACATACGATACATACACACATACTTATATATATATATATATGTGTATATAAATACGCATGCCAGCAGCGGGAAATGGTTCGCTTAAGCCGGGCTAAGCGCAAAAGTTTCTTATTGGCCAACACATTAAATGTTTAATGGGCATCGATGACCAACTACCTGAACAACAGCAGCAAAACTCAAAGGAGCCACAAAGCGACGAAATCAACGACTAAGTAGATACTCTAGAAAAAGTAGAAACAGTTAAAACTGAAGGAAATATAAAGGTTGTAGGGAAAAAAAGACAAATTGGTAAATATTTCAGACAGAAAGAATTTTTTATTTAATTAAAATTTTTAAATTAAAATTTTTTATTTTTATAAAATACTATGAAAATATATATTAAATAAAATATTATATGGAAGAAAATATAATATTTAAATATTGGAAAAATTGTATTAACATATTTGCTTCTAAATAATTTTTTTTTTTTTAATTTGGTATTGATAAATTTAAATTTAAACTAATTTTATACCACATATATATTCAAAATATATAAAATAATAATAATAATAAAATAAATGGAATTATATTTTTATATAACAAATATTCATATCATAATTTTATTTAACTTTTTATATATCCATAAAATAAAAAAAAAATATATATATAAAATTTGTTTTTAATATTTTAATAAATTTTCAAACATTTCCCCAACCAAACAGATCTATCATAATATAAAAATTAATTATTTACAGGGTATATGCGGACGAGCTGAACAGGTTCAATATGAAACTTTTTTGGGTCCGGCTACACCCAATCCATCAGTTAATAAATGTGACAAAATTGTGCTGCCAGCCAAAGTGGGGCAAAAGAAAGAAATGAAAGGCTTAAGCCAAGCCACAAAGCACATTGAAAAATAATAAATCATACAAAAATGTTGTTGTTGTTGTTGTCATTGTTGTTGTTGTTAAGTCAAAAAGCAATTTTATGACAGTCGAAGGCGGTCGGAGGCGAAAGGTAGCTAAAGTTGAAGTCAACCATAAAGCGCACCTGTGCATGTGTGTGGCAAGCAAACACACACACACAGTCTCACCTGTACATACACCTGTGTGCAGAGAGATAGAGCACCTGGCTACAATTTGCTACGTGCTGAATGCGCTGCTATAAACTATTTTTGCTTGTTGCCAAAATTTATTGCAACTCCCAGTAGTTGTTGTTGTTATTGTTGTTATTATGCTCTGCAGCCAATTGTAAATGAGCAGAGTAAAGGGTATATTGGTTGACGGATTAGAGTGCATAGTGTTGGCATAAAATCCATCTGAACTCTATGCATGCATATGAGAGCTGGAGGATTGAAGGAGAGACTACGTACAGATCCCTACAGATATAGATCCTACCATATCACGTATTGCTGAAGCTTGTTCTTGTTAATCTATCTAATGTCTAATATCTAAAATGCATAAAAATCCATATTAGACTTAAACTTAGCTCATTCAAACAGCTCTCACCCTCCATCGATTCAGCTTCCTCCTTCTCCACTTTGGTATTCAAGGGTATTGGCTAGTCTGGCACTTGCAATCGCAGCCTCTTCCAGCTTCTTCTTGCTGCTAAACGGAATAGGCAGCATTTTTCTTTAGAATCTATGGCTTAGTATTTGGAGCTACAACAAATGAGTTTAATCACCTTGTGAAAGTGGCGAGCGACCGAGTGTTTGCCCAAATTGAGATGCACATCCGGTTCGGCCATGGTTGACATAGTTTTGGCTGCTGTTGCTGCTCTTTAATTGAAGTGTTGCTTAAACACACACATACACAAAGGCAAAAAACTTAAATTGCTGTGAAATTGCCTGAAACTGGAGGAAGACACTCGCTAAAATGTCGCACAGAGTACGAGACAAAAATGGCAAACGTTTGCTTGTTTGCCTGTTTGCCACTTGCTTTCACGCTTAAACACTTTGCACAGCGCTGCTGGGTGGGTGGGTGGTGTTGGCAGGCAGTAAGGCGCTGGGGCGTGGCATGGCGCAAGTTGTCTGCAGTGCAAGTTGCAACATTTATGGCATCGGCTGCGCTCTTCTTAACTGCTCTGCTCTGCTCTGCTGTGGAGGGGCACTTGGCGTGCAATGCTTTGACCGAGAGAGAAACGGGTGACAAGCCAACGCCGCTTTGTGGCTGTCAAGTGGCCTTCTCTCTGTCGCACTATCTCACTCTCTCCCGCTCTTACTCTTACTCTGTGTAGACTTTTTTTTTCGGCTGCCCGACTTTGACTCCACACATAAGTGCACTTCTCAGACGCCCACTCGAGATGGGAAGTGTGCGGGCGCGGATCTGCCTGAATGCCACAAAGTTGCATCAGAGCCAGTCGCCGTAGCCGTAGCCCCGCAGCGGAAAGTAAGCTGCTTAAAGTTGCCAGCGCATTGACTAGATCAGCTACTTATGAGAAGTTGCCAAAGGTACAGGAATTTTCTCTGGACAAAAAAATAAATGAAAGTCGAATTATAATTAAAATGTCTTAGTGCACAGCATATGTTGACTCTAGGAGCAATTGAAATTTAAGCTATTTTAGAAAACTTGGCTTCCAATTTGTATTTAATTATTGCATAGAAAACAGCTAAGAAAGTTCTTGACAGTTCAGCTCTTGAATACTAGAAACAAGGTATGAATCCATTTGATTCCAGTGATCCAGGAAGGCTGAGGAGTGTGAATTAAATCGATTTACATACATAGATATATATAGCTGTTGGATTATGATTATATTTTTTTCATAAACAAATATATATTTTATTCAATATCAACACATGAAATATAAAATAAATACGGAAATTACTAATTAATATGTATTTATAAAAAATTAATTATTAATATCTAACTCTTATCATAGTAATCCCAGCTGTAAAGCTTTAAATATTAATTAATTTTTATATTTAAAAATATTTAAAAAACTAATTATTAATATCTAACTTTAATCGTAGTAATCCAAGCTGTAAAACTTTAAATATTATTTAATTTTATTTAAATTTTCTATTCACAGAACATTTTTGTAGTGAGTAAAATAAACAAAATAAATAAAATTCAATTATAAGTAAATATATATTTAACTAATTTAATACCTCCCAAATATGGAAAGTCAATTAACATAGGAAAATCGCATTTGCTAATAGAGCCAAAAATCAAAAAAGTCGCGAGCATCAGCGCACAAAGGCTGCAGCAAAAGTTGCATGAACAATTTAAAAGCAAAAAGTTAACACAAACATACACACACAGGCAGACACACACACACACACACCCGCACACACACACATATAAAAAGAGACATCGATGCGGCTGTTAAATTTTCCAAACCTTTAGGTCTTTTTTTTTAGCGATACTGATATGTGAGCTATCCACACACAGACTTTCTAAACTACTTAAAATATTTTGTTGAAGCTCAGCAGAAGCAAAAGCAATGAAAGCCCAAAAGTTAAGCCGAGCTCCCTTCACAGCCCGCCACGCCACGCGCTGCTGTCGAACGGCGCTTCAAACGATTTTCAAGCGATTTTGCAAAAAGTGAGCAAACGAGTGTATCGTTTTCATATGCCAACAACACACACACACACATGTATACATATATCTCTATATATATGTATATGCATGTATCTTTCACTTTCCTGCATGCGGCAATGAACCGTAAAACCGTAAAATGTTATGTTCTGAAAATCTGAAATTTTTAGCGCGCTTCAAAGCGTTGCTCAGTCCGTCGTGGCCATGTTACCCGACTCCTGATGCCGCCTCCTGCTGCCGCCTCCTGCTGCCGCCTTCTGCTGCCGCCTCCTGCTGCCGTCTGCTGCTACCGTTGCTGCTGCCTGCCAATAATGTGCCAGTGGCTGTGGCATCCACAGCTGAATGTTGCCTAGGTAGCTATCCCAGCCGTTGAGTGAAAAGGATGTTTGCAGCTGTATCATGGAGTCTCTATCTGATGCTATCTCTCTCCCTCTTTATCTCGCTTCCACTCTATCTGATTGCAGTTGATAGATTGAAAACTAATGAAACTCTATCTGTCTATATGTGTATAAAGCATATGAGCTATGTCTTATTGGCATTCTATTTACATTTTCATCGACCAACAATTGCAAATAATATAAATATTTGTGTCCCTATATAATTTGCAATAGAGATCATTTATTTTCTGTTTTTGCTATTCATAGAAATGTATATAAAGGAAATATCGGCTGAGTTTGAAAAAGTTTTTATTGACTAAAAATAAGAACATAAGACACTTAATCAGTCATCAGTCATCAGTCAGCTCATCCGCCAGTCATTCTCTTATTCAATTTGAGAATTGGTTAGTCAGTCAATCAACCAATCGGCCCGACAATTAGTGAATTCAGTCAGCCAGTCCGTCTGTCAGTCAGTCAATCAGTCAATCAATGAATCAGTCAATCAATCAATCAATCAATAAGTCAATTAATCAATCAGTCAATCAATCAATCAATCAATCAATCAATCAGTCAATCAATCAGTAAGTCAATCACTCAATTAGTCAATCAATCAGTCAATCAGTTGGCCAACAAGTCAATTAATCAATCAGCTAGTTTATTTGGCAGTCAATCAATTATGACTAATTTACTGACATAAATCAGTTCATTAATCATTCCATTAGACAATCCATCTGATAGTCAATCAATTTCTCAGTAAATAACTCAGTCATCTGGTAGATTAATCATCAATCAGTCAGTTCGTTATTTAATATGTCAATCAATTGGTCAATAAGTCAGTCAGTCAATGAGTAATTTCAATTCAATTTTTTTCAAATTTTTTCAGAAAAAAATAAATTATTTTTTCTTTCTTTTTTCTTTGTTTCTTTTTTAATCCAACTTATCCAATGTTGATATTTCTCTGCATTAGGTTTTCTTCAGCTTCACTTTGCTTCACACAGGCTGCTTGCAGGCATTTAGGCTCAGACTGCTTTCAGGCATTTCAATATAGTAAACCCCCTGCACACGTGCACAGCTCTCGCACCTGCTCGACTGCTCGACTGCTCTGCATGGCCCAGGGCTGGCGCATGCAAAGCATTTGCTCATGCAATTTAGGTCTTATCTTTGCTTTATTACCTTAGCCTTAGCCGCTCACGTGCCTCAGGTTCAATGGACTCGGAACTTTTGCAAATGGAGCTCCATTTTTGCTTTGTATTAGGAAAAAATGAATGTTGATAAATGTTGTGTTGCTATTGATACTAGGCGAAGCACTTAGGCCTTATGAATTCGTAATTCAACGTTAGAAAGATATTTGAAATCAGCAAGCATTTCAGCTTAAAGAAAGGAAGGGACGTGGCTCGTGGTTGACGCACCCAAATGCACTCGAACGCAAATCCCTTTGAGTGGAAAGGAAACGAAGCGAACCGCAGGGCAAGTTAGTTGGTTGCTTGCCTTCGCCTTCACATCGCCAACTTTCAGAAAGCAACAGCCAGCACTTAATTTACGAATAAACGCGCATAATTTTATATCTATACAAGTCTTTCAGCCAACACCAGCAGCAGCAGGAGCTGGAGCAGGAGCAGGAGCAGGAGTAGCAGCAGCGGCGTTGTCTAAGTTTTTGGCATATGAAAAGGTTGCCAACGTGGCGCGTTATAATAATTTTTCAAACGCATGTGCATATATGTATGCTTGCACGTGTGTGCGTGTGTGTATGAGTGTGTGCGTGTGAGTGTGTGGGTAGTTGAAAAGTTTTTAACCAATGTCTACTTGTGGCAGCCGCACAAAACTCCTCAAGGTGTGCCTGGCACGCAGCCCCGCCTGTCCGTCTGTCCGTCTGTCTGTCTGTCTGCTGGTCTTTTGTGAAACTTCGTCTGTATGCTAAAAACTTAAGCTAAACTGCTCGCACACACACACACACACACACACACACATGTATATCTACTTAGCTGCACCTGCACGCATGCGAAACCCTTTCGCATGTGCAAAAAGTTTTTGGCAAAGTTTTGCGTACCAAAAATTGTTGATGATGAAAATGCGCGAGAGGCGAAAGCCAAAATGGAGCCGAGGGATCTGCGGGCTGGCGGGGGCTTACGCGTTGAACCGCAGCCAAGTAAAACGCGAAAAGCACAAGCTACAACAACAGCAGTGAATGCCACAAATCAAGCAACAACAGCGTTAATAGCTAGCATACAAAACACAAAAACAACAGAGCAGAGTGTGAGAGAGCGAAATGCATAATAAAAGTGTGGCCTAGAGTCGCATACTCTAAATGCTGCATTAATGCTTAAGTAAGGCACAATAATACCAAATATATATACATATATAGAAATGGAAAGCAATCTGCATTTACCACTCTCACCTATATTATTTATTTATTAATTATTTTTAATTTCATTTCGCTCGCTTGCCTGGCTCTGACATTTTTTGCTCTTGACTGAATGACCTATATGAGGTTTGCCTATTTTTTTCATTTGGCAATGCTGAAGTCTTCTTGAGCTGAGCCAAGTCGCACACAACTTGAGCTTCAGCCTTGGATGTTTCAAATAATATTTTCAATTTGTATTTAATGTTTAAGCAGCTGTTAAATATTTTGTTTTTATATATTAAAGAATACTAAGGATTACAAAAAATACATGTGATAATATTTTATGTTGAAAGCTGAAGATAGTAATAATTTTATGAGACTTTAAGCACTAACAATAAATAAGGAAATGAAGAATTTAAACTTGCAAATAATAAATATAATACTCTAAAAATATGTATAATGATATAATAAATTTTACTTTATTTTTAAATTTTTATTATTTTATTTTTTATTTTACTTTTGTTTTTAATTATCACTTTTTAACAAAATTAAACATTTGAATATCCGTTTCTTTATTTATTTATTTTTTAATATTTTAAGGTTCTTCATTAATTTTTTTTGGTTGCCAGTAGATTATAAATTTTTGTGTATTTTTCTAAAAATATTTAAAAATTTTGTTTACTTTATTTTTAAGTTTTTATTATTTTATTTTTTATTTTACTTTTTTTTAATTATCACTTTTTAACAAAATTTAAACATTTGAATATTCGTTTATTTATTTGTTTATTTTTTTTTTCAATATTTTAAAGTTCTTCATTATTATTATTATCATTTTTTTTTTTTTGCCATTATAATATATATAATTTTTTTTTTTATTTTAAAAAATATTTTTCTACATTCCTATCTTAAATTAAAAAAAAGGAAAATACAAATAATTAAATAAAAAGTTTTTATATTTTATGCAGTAGTAAAATTAATAAAATAAAAAATATTAACTTCAACTGTTTTAGTTTGGCAGCGCATTTGCAGTTCGTTGTTTTCCAACTGCTGTCTAAATAAAACTTGACTTAGCTGCACTCGAGCGCGCTTCGTTCGCATTTGTGGTGCCGTTGTTGTGCTTTGGCTTGTTTTCCGTGGATTTTTGCCTTGAACTGGCGTCGCTGCTAGAGAGTTCCCTGCGGAGCAGAGTCACACACACGTTTTTGATACTTGACTGATAGACTTGTTGGATGTGCTGACAGCTTTGGTCGCGCTGCGAGAGTAGCTAAGACCCGGACTCAAGCCGCCAACCAACCACCCGGCAGCTGGCAACTGGCAACTGGCAGCTGCTCCAGTTAGCTAGGGTAGAGTGCTTTATGCCGCATAGTCGTATCAATTTCAATTTGATTGTATCCATCAGTCAATTAAAATCATTATGCAAAGCACACATAAACCAGCTGACATGCGCATATTCTGTGTGCGAGTGGGGCAAGTGGTGCCTGGCTGAGCCACCCGACCGAACAATCAGACGGCTGTCAGCGGTGACAGCGGCGCTGTGAGCCACGATTAAAATGGCCAAGACAAAAAATCAGAAAGAAAGACTCGTTGGACATGTGTCAAGCACAGCACAGAGAAGAAACAGCAACAGCAACAGCAGCAACAGCAACGACAGCAGCAACTGTTGCTGATGGGACAAGCGACAAGCGACGTTAATTTCAACGTCAATTAGATGATGTTTACTGCATTCGCAACAAATTGACAAACTCAACTCGAGCCGGGCTCCTTTCGCTTCTCCTGCTCATGTTTAGCAAATGAAAATCTAAAGCAAGCAAGGGAAGTTCCTGTTGGCTGCTTACTTGGTTTGCGGCCATGTTCAATGCTGTTGACATTATCAAAAGTTGTGGCCAGGACCCAGCTAAAAAGAAGGTAGTAGCAAATAAATAAGTTGGAAATCAAGCGAGTCATGACCGAAACGGCAAAAGGGATGCGAGAGCAGCGCACACTGAACGCAAGTTAACATTGAAAAGGATTACAGCAGTCGCCCACTGCTCCGCATTGCTGCCGCTGTGTACGTGTGTGTGTGTGTGTGTGTGTGTGTGTGTGTGTGTGTGTGTGTGTGTGTGTGTGTGTGTGTGTGTGGCGTACAATGTTGCCCTTGGGTTGCGCATCGTTGGCCCTCGTTTTCATGATAATTTCGATTTTTTGCTCCGGTTTTTTGTGGACAGGTAAAAAGTCAAAGATTTGTAGTTCTCTTACTTTTTTTTTTAACTTTTGTTTCTTGTCTCTTGCCTTTCGGCAGTTGGCAAATTGAAATTTGCATTTTGATAAGCCACACAGCTGCCGATAAATATGTGGAGCACTCGCACTCCTGTGTGTGTGTGTGGGGGTGTCTATAATGACTTAATAATCCTCTGCACAAAGTTCTTTTGCAAATTATGACATTTACGTACT
Source organism: Drosophila aldrichi (assembly GCA_035045965.1). Lineage (NCBI taxonomy): Eukaryota > Metazoa > Arthropoda > Insecta > Diptera > Drosophilidae > Drosophila > Drosophila aldrichi. The sequence continues at coordinate 29,802 of JAWNOM010000479.1, forward strand.
AATTTCCTTCCTAAATGCGTTTCGGCGACAATGAGGCGAACGTAAAGGCGCTCAGAGCCGCCTCGGTCTGCCCTCGACTTCATGTTAACTTAAGCCTTTTTCACAGCACTCACACACACGTAAAGTTCTTGGCCTGCTGTGGAAGTTCAGGCGGAAGGAAATGAGAAAATTTTAAGTGAACTAGATTTTTGGTCTGTTTGTTGGCTTTGTTTGCGTTTGCCTAGCTGTCGGCCTGGCTGGCTGCCTGCTGCAGCGCCATTAAAAACAACTAGGAACACATGTTCAGGTGCATGTATGTGCAGGCAGGTGCTTCTCGATTTCAGTTTGCGGCCTGTACGCCCGACCATAAGCATGCAGACAGCAGCAGACCAACAGACAGATACCTCCAAAAGGGCCAGAAATAACTTTAGACTGGCCGTGCTGCTGACTGACTGACGTACGGGTTCCAGCCAAGGATTAACCTTGCGACTGTGCGCTGCGGTGTGCCCAAAAAGCGTTTGCCAAAGCCAAAAGAGCTAAGCTCGTAAAATGCAGCTGCTCTGCAAATGGCCAGGCTTATTAACTCGAACTGTGGCACACATACATACATATATATATATATATGTATATATGTGTATGCTCTTAAAAGTTATTTAAATTTTTGTGGCATATAAATCAGAATTGGCTTAGTCACTGGCCACACTCAGCCAGATATATAATACAATATATATGTGTGTATGTATATCTATGTGAACTGCTTTTGCATTACGCAACATTTAGCCGAGCAGCTGCTCTGCATAATTTATTGGCCCTGCGAAGGGTATTGAAGTGCAAATATTTGCTTAGCCTCCAATTAGCCATATCCAACCAGTTATTAAAATGCGCCACTGGCCAAGCTAATGATTGCTTAAATATCCTGTAAACACCTATTTTGGGACATGAACAATGATAAACTTAAACGAACACTAAATTGATTAAATATAATTTTCCCCTCAATTAACTCTGAATACAGGGTATCAGCTCGTCCATCAGCTCGCATTGTTGTTTGTGTTTTATGTGTGAACTGCGTATTTACAAATTTATTTGCTTTTATCTACTGTGCGGCTGTGTTTTGCTCATTAATTTAGCAATTTGTATGCAAAATGCACACACACACACACAAACACGCTGCCACGCCCCCTAAGCAATCGCCTTTTGCTAACTGTCGCTGGCATTGTCTGTTGTAATTAGAATCGTGTTAATGAATTTCATTTGTTTGCCAGCCCCCCTTACCGCCCGCCCGCCTGCCAGCCTGTCAACGTGTTCATTTCTTTTGCACTTTCGCCTTCGTTGCGTACGCGGCGTATGCGTAATAATTTCTATTTATTTATTTATTCATTTTTTATCGCCGCACAGAAACATATCTTTTGTTGTCCACTAGCCTGGCCAAGAGATAGTCATTTAAATTTTAATTACATATAGGCCGTAGCAAAAAAAAAAGCGATTTTTTGAATGCATTTAAATTGTGCATTCAAATGCGAAATTAAATTTGTTGCCTTTCTCTTCGTTCTCTATTTTATTTGATATTTGCATTAATTTTATTTATATTTTTTTGTACGCTGTTTGTCCTTGGCAATTAATTGTTTAATTTGGTTATTTATAAATTAATGATGTGTTTTTCATATGTCAATGCACATTTGCATTTGGCTTAATTTTAATTTTATTTTCATACCCTGAACCGATTGAATGTGGGAAAGTAGGGTATATTAGTTTTGTTTAAATGTATGTCATGGGCAGAGGGAGACGTGGCTGACTCCAGGGCGACCAACTGCTATATGGTCATTCTATATCAAGCACAGTTAGAGTTTCTTCGAAACAAAAATCGATATTTATCGATACATTTTAGAGGTATTAATTATGTCAAATTTGTGTGTCATGCGTTTAATACAGTAAGGAGCAGATCTATGTTTGGAACATCAGTTCCTCGAAGGCCTTAGAGGCTCTCGTCGTCGAGCAATCTCGACTAGAGATTTCTTGCTTTTTATTCTACTTTATTTTTTTATTTTTTTTTTTTTATATAGGTTTTTTTCTGTTCTGCTTCTTTAATTTCATTTTAAATTACAAATATCGTTAAGCATTCATTTCAATTATGCAGATAAGCGCAAATGTAATGAAAGTTGAACAAGCGGATTAATAATGCCAAAGCGAAACAGCGAAAAAGGTGGCTTAAAGTCAATTTAATGAGTTACAAAATGCGTTAGTCCGTGACAGTTAGTGGCAATTTGATTGGACATCAATGAGCCACACAAAGAACGCTCCATTAAGCCGCTCAACTGCACAGCGGCCGTATTTAATTGTTAATTATTTGATACGAATCAGAGAGGCATTAACAAATCTATGGTTAGCATTATCCACATAAGAGCCTTAAATATATATTTAATATGTGACCAAATCGTAGAGGGATAATATTAAGCTAAAATTTTCTAGTGGCATTAAATGGTAAATAAACCATAATAATATATGTATATAAAATTAATAAGTAATAAATAATATATATATAAAATTAAAAAAAAAAAATGTACATGAAATAGAAAAAAAATTTATATACAATAAAATTAAATACATATCAAAAATATTAATGATTATAAAGTATATTGTATTAAATATTTAAAGAAATTTCGAAATCTAAATTATATATATATTAAAAATTAAATAAATAAGAAAAAGATGCTTAATGGTAAAAATTATTAATTTAAATCGAAAAAAAAAAATAAATAAAAAATAAAGAAATTAAATAAAATAAAATGAAAATAATTAATATTTGTATTATTACATTTTTATGCAAAACTCAGTTCGCTTTCTCAGCTGGCAATATAATGTTATTGATGGGAATTTCTGATAAAAGTCGATCAAAAATATTGATTGAATGTGTTTTGCAAAATGCCTGACACCTGACACCGTTTGGCAATTTGTTGCGATTGGAATTGCAAGTGGGATCGTCTATCGTCGCTATGATGCATTGCACAATTGCTCAATAGATGGGTTGTTCCGCTGCCAGAACGGGGCAAGAGAGCTGCACACGGCACAGACCAGTAATTACGTTTAACTTTACCTGCAAAATGATATGAAAAGAAGGAGCTACGAGCTGAGAGCTGCGAGCTACGAGCTGAACAAACAGCATGTGGCTCACATGACGATAACGACCGGGATAAGCAGGATACGGCACATTACGAAGGGGGCGTTAGAGCGAGAGGGCGACAGGCGAGCAGGGGTCTGCTAGGGTGATGGGAGGGGGCGAAACCCTGCTGTGCAGTTCAGCTCAGTGCTTCGCCCCATTGTTTGTCTGTTTGTTTGTTTGTTTTTTACAGCTGTGATTGAGGTGAAATTGCATATTTCTGTGCGCTTCTTTCATTTCATTTCATTGCATTTCATTTTGTGCAGCTCCAGACGCTTGCATGTGTACATGTGTGTGTGTGTGTGTGTGTGAGCGTGCTCCCATAATAATAGCTAACGTTTTATTGAATGTCGTTACCGCTGCTCCCCATCGTCAAGCTGACTGCACTTGACCGAGTTGCTCACTTGCCTCCGCCCACGTTTATTGTGCAAATACTCGTAAATGTCAGCTAAGGCAAAGTCTCTACAATGGCTACCAATTGCAAACTAGGCAAATTGTTTGCCATATAAATACAAAAGTTTAAAGCACAAGAGCTGCAGCAGCTATAAAAAAAGTAGAGTTTGGGTGCAGAGATTGACGAGCCATCGATGAGCAGAACGAAAGAGTCTAACTAATCTTGTGATTATGTGTAGAGCAGTTGGCATTATAAAGGAATTTCCCTATCCCTAAGATATGTGTACACATGACTTAGCAGAGCTTGTAGTTTCCTAGAAAATAAATAATAGTTTCATTTTATTCATGTGGCCCAGATTACTTTTTAATCAGCTTAAGTCTTAATCTTTGACTTAAATATGTAAATAAAACAAGAAATATTTTCATAGTCATTTTATTTTGTTTTCTTAATTTGATTTCTAAATTGAGTGGAATATTCACGGTTAAGTGTACTTAACTTATTTATTCTATGAAAACCAAAACAATATAGTAAAAAAATTTATATTTTTTATAAAATCTTTTAAATATATTTTTATTAAATAAAATTTGTTTATAATTAATTAATAGTATAAAAAAATACATTATTTTTATTTTAAATATATTTAAAATATATTTTTATCACATAAAATTGATTAATAATTAATTTACATTATAATAAAATATTTTATATATTTTTAAATAAAAAAAACTATTTTATATATTTTTAGAAAATAAAACAAATATTTTATTTGTTTTTTTTTTTTTTTTATTATTTTTGTTGTTTTGTTTTTATTATTATAGTGGAATCTGTGCCTTTCAAAATTTTTATTTTAACAACACATTTGATGCAAGTAATACAATGAATATTCACAGTGTATATATATTCTCATTCATTCTCAACTAACAACAGGGCACCTACCAGTCAGTCACTCCCCGGCACATTCACAAATGTCAAATCCCTCTCGATTGCTTAATGAGCAGGCCGGTTCATAGTTGTCAGACATGAAATGGTATGGGTATAGACTTATATATTATTATCGGAGCAGTAGACAGACTGTGGCATTCAGACTCGTTTTTATATTCAGCTACGCTAAGCTACCCCGTCAAGTATCGAGATATCGAGCGTGCTTAACATTATTGTACGGCCGGAGAATGCCAAACTTGATCAAGAGTGGCGCCGTCTTTGAGATATTGAAGAAGCCGCTGCCGGAGCTGCTGCGTTTCTACAGGGATAGCGAGAGCGATAGCGATTGCGAGGAGAGTTCCACAGATGTTGCAACAGGTGCTGCCGCCTCAGCAGCAGGAGCAGCAGAGACAACAGCAGCAGGAGCACAAGAGACAACAGCTGCAGCAGCAGCCGCAGCAGCTGCCGAGGCCGAGGCAGCCGCCAAGCTTAATGTGAATGCGAGCGAGTTTGTGCCGCGCTCGAAGGACGCCAAGGATGAGCGCCTGGTCGATTTGAAGCGCCACTTCGAGGCCCTGGACGTGCGCAAGCCAGCGAGCGAGCCCAAGCTCCTGCTACCCTGGAAGGGCTTTCCCAAGCCCCAGCATGTCGAGCGTGCCAGCAAGCCGCGCACGTATCCGCAGGCAAAGCTGCCCAATCAAGGCATCCAGTCTGACATCCCACCGGCTCAGCACAAAGAGCCCAAGACTGCTGTCGTCTGTGAGACGGAGAGCAAAGCGGAGGAGGCACGCCCAATGACTGCCGTGGCGGAGGAGGAGCAGAAGCAAGAGTTGACGTGCGCGCCGCCTTCCTGCTCGCTGACGAGCAACCGCAGGAAACCGCAAAAGGACCGACAGAGCAAGCCCCCAACCGATGAGAAGCGACGCGAGGTGGCCCTGGAGGCCCTCAAGCTGGTGGAGCAGCGGCGCATGCGCGGCCCGACTGAGCAGCCAGAGGTCATAGTTCATCTGACGCGCTCGCCCGTCCAGTTCACGGCGGAGGAGCGTGCGCGCGTGGATCGACTGCGCATCATCAAGCGGGAGCACATCGAGAACGTGCTGCGTGAGATGCGCGACGAGCGAGAGCTGCAGCAGCAGAAAGCCCAGGGTCTGCCGATCACGAGTCGCTACATATGCCTGAAGCGCAGCACACAGTCGTCGAGTGCCCAGTCCGACCAGCCGCAGGCGCAGCCAGTGCAGAAACAGCAAACACAGCAACCACAGCAAGCAAAGCAACCAGAGCAGCAGCAGCAGCAGCCACAGCAACAGTCACAGGAGCAGCCGCCTTTGCCCAGGCGCTATATACCCACAGTGAAGGAATGGGACGAGCGGTGCAAGGCCAAGGCCCATGAGGCAGCTGCCGGTGCCAACAAGGAGAACAGTACTCTGGCCAAGCCTGCCAGCCGGTTCGAGGAGCATGCCAATCCACAGCGAGCCATGGGCCCGTCCAGTCAGGGCAACATAATGCCCAGCAAAGCAGTGCCGCACAGTGGATCAGCAGCCAAGGATCGTGAGCTGTTTGTGCCGCGCTATTGGCCACCGGCACCTACGGTGGCCAAGGGCGAGATGCGTCGTGGGAATCTAACCCATGCCCGCAACATAACACGCGCCTTTGCCAATTGCGGTCTGCTGCCCACGCCGACGGCCGCCTGGGAGCAGGAGAACGCCAAGCAGGAGTACGAGTCGCTGCCGAGTGCAATGCAGAAGTCCGTGAAACGCTACGGCATGGAACAGCTGCTGATGTTGGAGCCGCAGCCCAACAAACTAGAGAAGCCAATCATCGCCGAGCGCCTGACCAAGCTTGGCTTCATGTGCGAATAGCAGCTGGAAGAAGCAGCTCCCTCTCCCAATGTGTTTCGTTCTATGTGTATTCAGTTTGTTTGTTCATGTTCTTCTGTTCTCGATTCGTTGCATTTCCTCAATGAGCTCAATGCATTTTATATCTTCCATAACGAGCAGCAGCAGGAATTGCAACACTGCAATCCTATTTGCAGGAAAACTCTGCTTAGACTCTCGACTAGAAAAAAGAAATGTAAACTGAAGTACAATAAATATATTGCATAAAAAATAAGGAAATTTTCTTTATTTAATTTAAATATTTATACTATAATTTTAGCTGAAAATTATAGTTCATAAGCAAAATTTTATTGTCCATATTTAATTTAAATATTTATACTAAAATAACAATATACATATATATATTAATATATACAAAATAAGAAAATCCCCATATTGAATTTAAATATTTATACTATTTATATTTATAAAAATTTTAAAGTAATTTATAGTCAGAAATAAAATGCAGTTTTTTTTTTTTGTTTTCAAAGTTCCCTCAAAGAGACGTCAATCTAACTATCTTCATGGGGATGATATTGCAGCACATGGATGCCTGTCCTGTCCAGCAGGATGTGTGCATTTGCTGTGCTTTTGCTCTTGTTAAAAGGATTCATTAAATTGACGTCGCAGCAGCAGCAGCAGTTGATGCATCTGAGCCACTCAGCTGACGGAAGCGGAAGCGGTGGCTGGGCGGGTGCCAAAGGACTGGCCATAACTTAAAAGGCAACCGGCACTGGCTCCTCGTGGATGGCCAACAATTAACAGCATAAATTTAAATATGCAATTAACGAAACAGCTTGAGGCTGGCAAAACAAAAAAAAAAAATTAAATAAAATTGCAAAAAGAAGGCAAATAAAGTGCAAGAGCAGCAGCTATAACAAAGACTGATGCAGCCATGGTTTGAGTATGCCGAATGAGAGACGAGCTAATACCCTGCATAATAGTTGACTTGATATGTTTTGGGGCAAAGACTTTAAATTTCATACACAAAATTTATGATTTCTTAGCAGTGTTGAAAATATTATAGAATATAAATATAAACAAATATAAATATTAAAAAAAATAGAAATTTAATTTTAAAATTAATATACAACATATATATATTTATTAATTTCTATTACTCATTGTTTAGTATAAGACAGATTGCAAATATAAAATTGAAAAATAAACCAATTAAATAAAAAAAAAAAAATATTTATAGGAAACTTTTGCTGTAATTGATGCTTGACTGTATAATGCTTTAATTAATTTGATTTACTTGATGGCCTTATTATTAATACGAATCATTAACTACTTTAACTAGTATTAGGACTTGATACTCCACATATACATATGTACATACTAGAGGGCTGCATGGCCGCAAAGTAGAGTACACTCGAATTGAGACTGAGTGAGTGAGTTTTTTTACTCTATATATTTTATTCGTTGCTGCTGTCCGAACACATTATTGGCTCACTGTATTTGCCTTATCGTAGCTCGAGCTACTGCTCTGTCCAATAGCAAATGCTCTCTGCTTTGCATATACCCTTGCTCTGCAATTGCTGTTGTGGGGTATACAAATGTTTGCGCTGGCTATGGCGACAATGAAAGCCAAAGGTCACTTTAACGCACTCACACAAACATAAACACACAAACACACGCACGCTCACACCCATTTAAGCAGTGAAATGCATTTGATTGTTTGTGTTTTTCATTTTTTATTTAAAAAAGAACACACACACACACAGAACCACACACTCACACTCGCACAAACAACGTGCGAAAAAAAAGCTCATACAGAATTTTCCGCTTTATTTACGCGTTGGCCAGCAACAATACTGGTCATGTGATACCAGCACCACAGCAGCAGCAGCAGCAGCAGCCAACCAAGCTTCAGCAGCAGCAGCACCACCACCACCACCAACACCACCAATGCCGTCAACAACAATAACAACAGCAGCACATGTCAATATTTTAACGCTCAGCCACAAGGGAAGCTCGATTGCTGCCACATGAACTGTTGCTGCTGTTGCTGTTGCTGTTGCTGCTGTTGCTGTTGCTCGCTTTCATTTGCGGCAATTGGAGTCGTGGCGTTATTGATGTGTAAAGTGGATGCCGTTGTTTAATAAAATTAAAACACAAATTTAATATTGCCTCCTGCTGGGCGCTGATTTCGCACGTTTATAACAACAGCAACGGCAGCAGCCAACGACGATAATAATAATAAAAATCATATATATTATTAATATTGCAAGGCAATGCATATATTTCGCGTCCTCATTTGCCTTTTGGCCATGCAGCTAAAGTGCAAATGTCAACTGGCTCATTATCAGCCCGGATAGTTAGTTAATGTGACTTCGAACAATCTGCGTGGCTTTCGCCTCAAAGCTGAAATGAGAAACTTTTCGCCCGCTGAGAGGCAAGGGCTTTTGGCTGAACTACTTCTAGCACGCTTCCTCTTTCTATAATCATAACATGGCAATTTTATTCAATTTCCTGGCTTTTGTGTGTGCCACGGGCAGATGACGACGGTGAATGAATGCAGCCTGCCAGCGGGGGTAACAGCTACAAGATGCTCTGTAAAAAGGAATTTCAAATATTGTGAAAAGCTGAAAAGTGGGAAAAAAAATCAACTTAACTGAAAATTATTTAAAATAAAAGTGAATATTTAGAAAAGAATATTAAAATCAAAATTTGATATATATAAACCTATTTATATATGACAATACATGGAAATATTAAATTATTGTTATTTAAAGTCAAATATAATATTTCAACAATAAGCTAAGTCCAAGCAAAATGTTTATGTTAATTGAAAAAATATTAGTTTTGTATATTATCTTAAGCTAATATTTTTTCAATTAATATAAATATAATTTTACTTGAGCTTAGCTTATAGCTAAAAAAAAAAAATAATGAAAAAATAAATAAATAAAAACTGTTTTGTGTGTAAAATATGAATAGAAAAAGTAAAAGTATATGTTCTTAAATTAAAATTAAAAATAAATAAAATATATGTAAAATTATTTAAATATGAATAATTACAAGGAACATTTTTATATACATTTATTAGAATTAAATTAAATTATTTGCAAAAAAAATAAATAAATAAATAAATAACAAAAATGCTCAAAGGTGTACACTTTGCTTAAACTAAAAATAATATTAAAAAAAGAAATAAATGAATTATTTATTTATTTATACTACAAGTTCATAAAAGAATTTAATAAATATATTTTCCATAAAAAGTATAGCTTGTGATTTAAAAAAATTAAGAAGAAAAAAAACATAAATTATGTAAAAATAAAATATTATAAAAATAAAAAAATAATATAACATATTTTTACAAATTTATGGATATTAAAAAAAAAAAACTCTTTTTGTTATAAATTAAATGGTAGCAAATGGTATCAAATTTGGACTAATCCGGTGCAGAGCTGCCTTAGAATTGTACTCATAAAAAATTCAAAAATACTTTAGTTTAGCTTTAAATTACAATCCGCAATCCGAGAGTTCACTAGGCGTGCCCTATGCCCTATATACCTTTATAAACGCTTAGGCAGTCAGGAGTTCTTTTGGAGGCAACAATATTTTATGAAATTACCGACAACAAAGTAATATGAAAATGTGAAAGGAAAACGAGTTGTGGAACGCAATGCGGGCTACTTTGTGGCAGGCCAAAAGAAGCAGCCAGCAGAAAGCGGCTTAAGCAGCGCGCTGCAGTTGAACCAGGGCTGGCGTTAGCCTGTTTCACCTGTAAGCTGATTAAAGGAAATTCGCTAGGCTTGTGCCGGCAGCCAGGGCAGCTCAATTGGGCAAAAACACTTTGTCGCGCTAATTAAGCCACTTGACAATTTTGTGGCGAATCAACACGACGACGTTGGGCCCATAAATATTGGATATGCTGGCAAAGATAGCGGCCAAAGTTTCATTGCCTGCATTAGGCATTCCTTTTGCTCGACGAGCACGGCTCGCGACGTGCGCACTTAAATTCATCGCAGCGAAAACTCTATGGCAGCGACGTGACTTCTGTCCCAGCAGTGCCACCTTTTAGTCGGCTTCATTTTAGTTGCCCTTTGATGCAACGCGCTGCTGCGATTGCACTCACTCCGACAGAACGACAGCCAGAAAGCCCGAAAGCATCACGCAGCTTGATCTATAATGAAAATTCGCATCGAGTTGCGAAATTTTTGGCTTGAGCCTGAAGTAGAAATTTAAATTGTAAACTGGATTTCAATGGAATCGATGCCAATTAATGATATCATATTAAATTATATATGATATATTTATATATCATACCTGAGCACACATTTATTATATTTTCATTTATTAAAGTAAAATGAATATAATAATAAAATATGAAATATATACAAAATAATGAACTTTCAATTGCAACAGAGTTGAATTGAGTTTCAATATTTTTAGAGAAGAATATTTAATTAATATGCAATCGGAATTTGAGCCGGCTTGTAGTACTCATGAAAATATAAGCTCTGCTCTGCATACACATACATACAATACATACATGAATGTTTTCAAAAATCTTGTTTTTCTCAATAATGCTATGTCGCACTATTATTTTCATGCAAGCCAGCCAGCCTCCGATGCCAATTGAATATTAATTAAATATTCGGCTCAAAAATATTAATAAAGAAAATAAAAGCTTGTTGCGGCAAGAATCTGATACTATTTTCCTTGGTAACTTTGTCATATGAAAACGTATTTGATTACGTATACGCCCCATGTAGCGGGTGTAGATATGGTAAAAATATTAAATTTGTTGCTAAAAGCGGAAATTTTAATTTTTATTAAATTAAATGTAGAAATGTGAATTTTATGTCATTTAAATTTCGTAACTAGAAATTATTTGGCATTAGGGAATAATTTGAATACATATTAAATGTTTGTTTGTAAAACTATTAAGGCGCATTATTTCATGTAATGAAACATATTTTCAAAGAGACGAACTAATGAGCACTGCATAGCGAAGACTGCCAGTGTTGGAAAGTTCGTAAACAACACGAGAGGCACTAGCAGAGAGGAGAGGTGCCATAGAGTAGAGGCTTAATTGGCATGTGAAAAGTGAAGTTCGCATGCTGAGAGTGATTCATTAAACGAAGGTTCAATTAAAATACATCAGACCAAAGGCAGTCAGCCTCAATTCCCAATCAGATTCGGCATGATTCTAATTGGAATTCACCCTCTACTTAAAGGAATAGGAACTGAACTTGAACCATATATATATACTTATAGCTATATATACTGATCAGAACTCTGCTCAATCAGCTTTCATCAGGAATTGTAAAGTGAATGCTTGCTAAATGCTTGATACGTTTGTAGCTTGTTAACTGGATTTTGAGGCATTTGCATGAGTTTTAGAGGAGCTGCTGTGTGCTCTCCTTATATTGGCCGGGTTGTTATTGTTGTCGTTCCGGCGGCTGCCGTCAACAAGCTCATTGTCGACGCCATCAACGTTGATGGCCTGTTAAATTGCCTGTTCTCAGTGTTTGTTGTCTCCGCGTGCCACGTGTGGCAGGTGCCGGCTGTGGCTGTGGCTGTAGCTGTAGCTGCTGCTGAGGCACGTGTGTGTCGCTGAGTTGGTTAGTAAATGCAAGAGTTGCTTTGTGCAGGTGTGCGTGTCGCCTACATTATGCACATTAGCGCACATTATGAGAATGTTTGTTGACCCCTTTCTCTCTTTCACACACACACACACACACTTTTCGACTGGACAGCGCAGCATTTCGTGACCCGTTTGGCAAGCAGCCAGCAGCAGCAGCAGCAGCAGCAGCAGCAGCTGCAGATGACAAGCGTCGATGCTAACGCCGACATCTGACATGCTTCAAGCGTGGAACAAAATGATTTTTGACTCAAATTAGTCGCCTCGCTGTCTCGTGCAACATGCTGCAGCCAGTGGAAGCACTGAAAAATTAAGTTAATTACGAGGCACCTGCCAACAACAAGATCTTTCACAGTGGGTGTTACTCAGTACATCTGTGTGTGTGTGTGTGTGTGTGTGTGTGTGGTTAACTGACCCTCGGGCATGCCTCTTGCTAAGTGTTTACGTGTGCCACATGCCTAATGCATCCTTGTACTAGTCCAGCTTGCCTGCGGGCACTCTCAACCAGAAAAACCTTACAGCGTTGCCCCAGCTAACACAACACACAAAGTGCAACTGAGTCCACACCAACACACACACACATGAGTACAGTTAATGCACTCGCTTTTAGGCTGCTGCCACTTGATATGAGTTTTTGCAGAGCAGCCATGCTCTGCACTATAACACACTGAATTGGTAAGTCGAGAAGTGCAATCAGATCTGGATACCAGGGAAAATGTCCATCAACTGGCAGCTAAACTAATCAGTGAAAGGTCAAGGCTGAAGGGAAATGGCTAAAAGGCAGCAGAGAAATATTTGCATGTATTTGAGTGAAAAAAAAAAGAAATGGCGTGAGAGTGACGCAGTTTCTCTCTCATTCTCTCATATAATTTTTAAAAGTATTTCTCTGCCAATATTTTTTCACACTATGATCTTTAGAATGAACAAACCTTTCTCTCTCTCTCTCTCTTTCTCTCTTTCTCTAAAAAATACAGTTGGTATTACTTTTGATTAATTCTAAGTATTTAATAAATAGATGTAGTTACGCCCACTTTGCTCTGATTTACAAATAGAGTAAAGCAGTCTCAAATAATGCGCCTTAAATCAGTCTAGGAACTTCTCCCTTCGAGTTTCAAATAATTTGCTGTAGATTAAAGTTTTTGCTTTGCATATCTCCATTCATATATCACACACACACACACATGCGTGTGAGTGTGTGTGTGTGCGTGCGTGAGTCCTGAATCAGCGATTATCGTTAATGCACACAATGCAAATGAATTTATAAATTGAGTCTTACAATCCAATAATTTATGTGGCAATACTTTATTACAATAATATTTATGGGCCTGCAGTCTGTTGCACTCTGTCAGAGACTTGGCTTGACAGTTGCTGATCTTTTTATTGCCCACGCAATCAGCCACACACACACATACATATATAGAGAATTGTGGCGCAAGTTAATGACCAAATATTGTTGGCCGCTCGCTCTTGCTGATTGTTGTTATTGTAATCCATTTATTAAACATAATTTCCACGCATAAATTTTAACACCATTTGAGAGCAAGTTTTTTTCTTATTTTCTCTGCCGCTGCTGTTCTTGTTGTTGTTGTTGTTGTTGTTGGCAGACATTGCAATTAAAATTCATTGTTATATGCGGCTCATTTTGACTTTTTGTTGTCGCACTGCTGTCGCATCGTCCGTCCGTCCGTCCCGCCAACCAATTTTCAGTGCCATAATTATAAATACTCGTCTATATGCATTTTACATGCTCACGCACACCGCAGTTCATGCCAATGCTTAATGGAGAGTTACATTTAAATGCATTTAAGTAGCTACCCTCCTTCCCGCCTCCTGCTACCGATTGCTGCTGTTGCTGCTGCTGCTGTTGCTGCTGCTGCTGTTGCTGCTGCTGCTGTTGTTGTTGTTGATTGGCCCTTTTGATGATTTCGGCTTAATAAGCGATAATTACATGTCAAGCGCACAGCAGGAGCGACTATATATTGTCTATATATGGTGTATAAACACCCATGTGTGTCTCAGTCTTTCTCTCTTTCTCTGTGTGTGTGTGTGTAAATTGAATATATATACGCATATAAAGTGGCTTAATGTAGCCAAGTCGATCAACTGCTATGTAGCAGGCAATCTATATATTCTCTTGTCTGACTTTTTATTAGAATTTTGTTCAGAAATATATTTTAATGAAAAATAATTATTAATATGAAGCATGAATACCATGTATTGACATTTAAGTATTTATGTATAGTCTTTATTTTTTTTTTTTTTTTATTATATATTATTTTTTATTATATATTAGACATACCAATATTTCGTTAGACAATAATATAAGTAAATAATGTATAATCACATATATAATAAATATTAAAATATATAAAAAAAAGTATAATAAATATAAAATATTATATAATATATTTGCTAGTAATAGATGATCTCAAAAATGAAAATTCTGCCCACGCATATCATATAGACTTATATCGCTCTATTAGCTATAACATCTCCCATCAGGCTAATGCAATTTTTCATACTTAACAAGCTTTATTAAAACTGAATACAAATTTCGTGTCTCTCGCTTTAATTGCGACAATTTTCGGCAGCTTATTCAATAATATTTTCCAATATCTCTGCGCATAAAAGCATTGCTGGAATACGAAATGTGGTTAACCGACGCTATGTGGACATATAGATGGATAATTAGCAGGCTAAAATGGGTTACCTAAATATGTGTATATTGAGAGAGAGAGAGAGACAGTGAGAGAGAGAGAGAGAGAGAGAGAGAGAGAGAGACAGAGAGATATACATATAATCTTTATCTATGGCAACTGTTTGAAAAGTTCAATTTAACGTATTTGCGCTGTGCATGCGTGTGTGTGTGTGTGTGTGTTAGAGAAAGTGTGCCACTAATGCATTTTGTGGGCAACTGTAAATTGCTCTGCAACTGCGAGACAATAACAACACACACATACGCACACACACACACACATTGAGAGCAGTGACATCAGCATTTTAATAATAAAATTGTTAACAGAATTTAGCCAGAGAAACATGTGTTAGCCTTGTTAGGGAGTATACAAAATGCGATGCCTCTCAATGCCCTTTATGTATGTAAGTGCTGTTGCTGTGGCTGCTGTTGTTGTTGTTGTTGTCGCTTGGCTTTGTTGCGCAATCTAAATAAAATGGTCGACGTGTGTACGCACAACTTTTTCCATATTTAATCGCATTTGCAAAGCCAACAGCATTTGGGCCAAAGGACGCAGGACGCGGGGCAACAACGGGTTAAAGGAGTTGCCAGTTGCCAGTTGCCTGTGGTTTTTTAGTGCCAATTGTAGCCATGCGGCTGAAAGTTTTTGGCTTTTGGGCATTTGCTTATTATTGTTAAACTTTTTGCGCCCACAACAGGACGCAGCACAACCGGCAAAAACAAGGGCAACAACAATCACAACAACAACAATAACAAGAGCAGAAGCTACATACACTTTGCCCTCTTTAGGTGCATATGTGGAAATTTTTTAGAAATTTGTTGTACCCAAATTACCTTAGCAAATGCAGGCAGCGCTGCACTTAGAGATGAGAACGTGACAATAAGTTTTTGCTTACAGCGAATTGGATGACCCAAGTGCAGCTGTAACTGTGAATATATTAAAAAAACAGAATTGATGCTCGATTGAAGGCATTTCATAATAATTTATTGCTTTAATTATTGTTATTATTTTATAGACATTTTCAATTTCCCATTTCTCTTTTCTCAATATATAATAATAATAAATAACCATTTAGAGGCACCTTGGTACAACATCCAAGTTGTCAAAATTCCCTAAGAGACAAAGATTTACAAGTATCTGGAATGAGGGGAAATCTTGAGGTCTACTTGAGTATATCATGATCATATTGAAGTTTACCTTTTAGCTTTAGCTAAGACAGTTACAGCAAAAAAAAAAAAAAAAAAAAATGATTTAACCAAAATTTAGCTCTGGTAATATCGTTAGCTGCTTTAAAAAATAATTTTGCATCTATATTAAAAAAGCTCACTCATATTGTATAATAGAGTTTCTTTGCATAGATCAAGTAGTTCGATATTCTGGCTCTGTTATCAGCAGCAAAAACTCAAAGTATTCACCCATTATACTTTCACGCTCACCATCTTTCCAGCGATAGTTAAGACACTGTCATCGTGTGCATCTCCGATTAGAATTGAAACATTTGCTTCAGTTTAGTGTCACAGTTCCATGCGTTCTGTTCTCTCTTTGGAGTTGCTGTTTTTTAAGCTTGTTTGTGATGCTGTGGGATAGCTTAAAATCTGCAGCCGAAAACTTTTGCCTGCCTGCAAGTTTTAAGGCACAAATTTATGTTCACTTACACAGAGAGAGAGATGGGGGAAGAGAGAGAGAGTGAGAGAGAGAGAGAGATAGAGACAGAGAGAGACAGAGTCCACCTGGCATGGAAAGTGATTAACAATTGGGTCAAGTGGCATATGCGTGTTGGGGATTAAGCAATTTGCCACACAAATCAAAAAAGATTTGTCCATTTTTATGGTCCCTCCCCCCATTCTGTAGAGGGTGCTTCGATGGGCCAACGACTTAATTACTGAATATAAGCAACAATATGAACAACTGTAAACGTAACTGTAACTCCAGCGGTGTCTGTAACTGTTAACTGGCCGAGCCAGTGCCGAGGCAGCCGCTGGCAATGCCAGACCTCAATGTTTCGGGGCGAATGCAAATGCCCATTGGCCAGGCTCAAACTATTACCAATATGTGCCTTCAAGGGATCTACCAGCATAAGCATGTGTGCAAGTGTGTGTGAGTGTGTGTGAGTGTGTGTGTGTGTGTGTGTGAGTGTCACTGGTTTGTTTTGGCTGCGGTTGTGGCAGCAACAGCAGCAGCAGCGTTGCCCGAGGCAAAACAACAGAGACAACATTGACAGCATCCGTCGATGGTCTTGACTTGTGCACTTGCCAGTTGACACGTTTCCACTGCAACGCATCCAGTTCAAGAAGCTGCAGGATACATTCAAGTGTTTTATAACTGAAAATATGCAAAATTCCTTTAAATCTGCATTAACTAAAGAGAATTGCTTTTATCTATAAATTTATACAAGTAAATGTAGTAAGAAAAGAGTTTCTTCTCAATGCCTTTTCATGCGAATTGCTGCAAATGCAATGGAAACACTTTTCGGCTGCATTAGGGCAACGGTAAACAAGCGTCATATGCCCCGTGCAGTTGCATATTTTATAGGGCGTAAGTCTAGGCGAGTCGAGGCAAAGGCAGCTGGAGTCGAGTTGACCACATAGCACAGACCCAATCTTTGGGGTCTTAATGGTTTGCTACAGCACTTGTTTTTGCAGGAGCTGGAGCAGGAGTAGCAGGAGCTGGAGCAGCAGAGGCTTCTGCTGTGTGTTAAACGTGCCTTAAATCACATTTGGGCTGTAATCAAGGTAAATAAATATGGGTTTTGGTGTGTCTGTCCAGGTGGCAATGTGTCGGGTTTGCATTGCATTTGCTCAAGTTTAAAGTTTGCACTGCTGCCGCTCACTCTGTGCATGTGTTTGGCTAACTGGGTCAATTGCGGCACTCGGCTCGACTAGAAAGAGCGTTGAGTATGTGCATATAGATGTGCAGCAAACTAACTGAAACACGCCCATCAACAGCCTCATCATGATATGGAAGGAGCAGAGGATAAAAATGCAAACTGGCCATAAATCGCCGTCAAATCAATTAACATAAATTGTTTGATTAATGGCTGACAAATGCTAAACAGACAGTCGCTGCTCCCACAACTAATTGACGCATAATTCCCGATAAAGAGCGGACGTAGTCGCGCTTTACATTTGCCTACAAAATTTGGCTCTAATAATTTTTTAATTCCCGCACCGAAGCGCCGGTCATTAATCATGCATTGTCTGGCTCAACTGGCTGGCAGACCATGCCACGCCATGCCATTCCATTCACTCACTCACTCAGTCAGTCAGTCAGTCAATCAAGCAATTGAATACATTTCAATCATTCAGGCAGCGCCTTTCCCATACCCAACTCTCGTCTCTGACCAGCCTCTGACACAATTTGATTTGACTTGTCTTGGCTCACGCACACAGCGTAGCCTTGCTCCCTCTCTCCCTCTCCCACTCTAACTGTGCGTGTGCGTGTGTCTTTAAGGAGCAGCTATTGAAGTGTTCTTAATGACTCGCATTTCATAAAATAAGCCGGAAATTATGATTTGTGCAGTGATTTCAAAGATTGCCTAATTAAAACCAGCTAATTGTTATTTAAAATCAAAAATCAAATCAATTAATAAGCTATGCATGATAATTGTCTTACAGAACGGAAGTCTTTAATGGCATTATAGACATGAGCAGGGCAATAATGAAAATATACACTGAAGTAACTATAAAATAATGCAATGAATAATGCATGAATGACCCTGAATGAGCTTAAGCAACAATAATAGGTATATTTGGGGTCAGGTTATTATTAGAGTCTAGAAAATATTTAAGACATTTAATTGATAAGGTCTTGAGCACTTTTCCTTTCTTTCTCTTTTGTTACTCAGGCATGAATTTCTTATGAAAACTGAAGCGAGAGAGACAGCAGCTGGAGAAAGAGAGAGATTGGACAGACAACTTGTTAAATCCCGTTAATATGTTGATTATTAATAGACAATTAATTGTCTAAATTGAAATATCGAAAAGTCGGTTGACTATAAATACAAATGGAAAATAAATAAAGCTAGAGTTCACATAAATGATGCAAAGTCAATAAAGATTAGAAAGGAGAGCTCGCATAGACAGCATCAATAGCTCAACATTTCGTTGTCTCTCTCTCTCTCTCTCTCTCTCTCTCTCTCTTTCTCTCTCTTTCTAGTAGAAATCTTATTAGAATAAGCGCAAATAAATTTACTATTATTATTTGAATAATATATGATGAGCCTGGCAATCAGACAATGTGTTATTAGCTGCATTCAGACTGCAGAAGCCAGCTGATGCCCTTGTTCAGTCAATTCATCCATATATATTTTGGTAGCAATCCATTTTAGATGAATTTGCATTCAATTGAGTGTGAAGTAAACTGAACTTGAATGCCCAATATCAAATCGATTGGCCATCGACTGCGTTGTTGTTGTGTTTGCCTGGGAAAATGTTTGAAAATTTGCGATTGCATAAATTAATTTTAATCAGTTCGTTTATATACGTAATAGCGCACGCATTATTTATGGCCGTGGGGAGATTGTTAATTTGCAAAACATTTTATCGCGCCATAATCAATGCATTTTGGCCAGGTCAGCAGCAGCAGCAGCAGCAGCACCGTTTGAAATTTATGCGAGCTGCGAATTGGCAGTGCGAGTGCATAAAATGCTGGCATACATACATACATACATGCATACATATATAGATAGATAGTTATATAGACATGACAATGCTAATTAGCATTGCATTAGCCTCTGTGTAATTATTGTGTCCATTTAACTGGCCATTAACGCCCACGACAACATCGACTGGGACCTGGGACCTGGGCCAGCTGAGCAAAGTTGGCCAAAACCGAGAATTTGCATAGCCGTTCGCCTAATTTGGGTGCTCGACAAAACCTGCAAATGCAATCTCCACGGGGGCAATCCTTTCAATCAGGCAAACCCAAAATTTGCTGAATGACTCGACTTTTGTTTTTCTTGCCCCTTTCTTTCTCGCTAATTTCCTTGCTGTTCTCTTTCGCTTTTGTCAAATTAAAAAGCACAAGGAATAAGTTTTTCTTTTGCTCTGCAACTGCTACAGCTACTTCTGCTTCTTCTTCTTCTTGTTTGTTGTTGGTTCATTTATCATGATTTGTTTGTCGAACTTGACGCGTGAGTGTGTGTGTGTGTGCGTGTGTGTGGAAAGTTTGATAGGCGGCAAATGTTTGTCTTGTTGTTGGCATTGTTATTCTGGATGCCAGCAGCAAATCGCAAGCTGCTGATGGCATGCGACAACAATTCCATTGCTTTCACTTCTCTCCGCACCTCCCCCCCACGGAATAGCTCTTTGTTCTTTGTGTCAGCCAATTTCTTGGCGCACTTTTTGTTTGTCTTCGCTCAGGGCAGGCGAACGAACGAACGAAAATTGCAAAGTGATTACTTTTGATTAGTTGTAAAAAGAACGCGTAATTTGTTTAATGCTCTGCTTCTTCTCATTCTACATTTCACTTCTTCTTCTTCTTCTTCTGCTTGGTGAACTTGTTGTTGTTTGCCTTTGATAAATGTCATTGCGCCCAGTTAGCTGATTAGAGAGATCGAAGTTGTACATCACACACAGAGCCAACAACGGGGCCTAACGAGGCGCTGGCAAGAGTTTTCCACATTCAAATCAAACACACGCAATTGTAATCAGCATCAACAAAAAAAGGGAAAAACCAGTCGAAGCTCACACAAATTAGACACATAAATTATACATGTGTCTATATGTAGCGAATGTCTAAAGCTAAGAGAACGTATCACATGGCGAATACTTAATAAGAATTGTGAATAGCTAAATTTGTGCTGTTAATGTCAAAGTGATTCAATTTATGGTTAGTTTAGTACAGCTCAATTATCTGTCAGATCCCAAATCAAAATTTATATAAACTGATAGAGACTTACAATTGAGTTCCTCTAAGTATTTCCTCTTAGTATTTTCTCCAAGTATTTCCTCTTAGTATTTCCTCTAAGTCTTTCCTCTTCGTATTACCTCCAAGTATTTATACAATGCTTAGCACATACCACTTCACTTGACTGCTCTGCACGACCGACCGATCACCACCAGTTCTGAACGACTGAAGAAATGCTGCAGCTGCTGCCCTTTATATAGGGCGACGTTCACTCAAAGCCTCAGTCGCTCTCAAAATCTAGAGCCCGACGACAGGTAAATATCGTTGCTGTCGACCTTCCAGTGTCCAATGAGAACACTCTCTGCTGCTGTAGGCATTCCAGCTTCGTTTTACACAACTATAAATAGCAAATGAATACTGCTGCATACATGCAGACAACTTAAATGATCTCTAGTTCTTCGGTATCCCTTGCAGACATATAGAGAGACTGACTGTGAGATAGACAGAGGACAGATATACAGACATACATACAAACAGATTTATAGGCAGCTCAAGCGCAGTCGCTGCTTACTGCGCAGTTAGCAGAGCGCGGGATGCATGTGTATGTATGTGTGCATAAAAGAAGTGCGAAATGATTAGAATATCAGCTTGGAGGGTTCAGGGTATCTCCTAGTTGAGCAGTCTCGATTAGAGCCTTCTTACTTGTTAAGACTATATATGGATATCTATTCCATTCAATGCTAAAGCTATTCCATAATGACGATTGCTTTAATGCCAAATGAAGAGCGCATAGAAATTAAGGAGTTTTCTTCAGAAACGAGAAGTGAGGGCTTATGTAGATCCCTCTCAAGCAGGCAGGCAGGCAGCTTCAATCTAAGTTGACTGTGCGCTTCCATTTTGAAGCAGCTGTCGCTGGCTGCATGCAAAATTATTACTTAAAACGCAGCTGGGTCTGTCTGCTCAGCTCCCCTGCCACGCCTCCATCTCCCCCGCCCCCCGCCAACACAGTCGACGTACGCACAGTTGCATACATCACACGCTGGCAACAAAAGGATAACATTGGAGTAAGTTATTCATTGTGCACGCAAACATTACGGAAGTCATATGTTAAGGGCACAGAGCACAGGTAGAGAGTGAGCCTAGCAGTACTTATGCAGAGGCAGGACGCAGCAGGCGTGGCCAAGTTTTGCCAAAGCTTAAAAGAAGCCAAGGGAAGAAAGAAAAAAAAATATGAAATATGACTCCAAGTCGAATTGTGAAAACTTGCAGAAAGGTACGAATAAGCATATCTGGATCATAAATAAAACAGAGAGCTGGGAAATTAAATTTTCGACTAGGCAAGAGGCAAGCAAAACCACACACACACACACACACAGAGAGACACACACTCAGACTCACACACATGTGCGTGTGTATTGAAATGAGTGCAGATTGGTAATATACGCAACGCGCTGCTAACTTTGATTTGCGAATAAATTATTTTGTTCATTTTGCGTGGGATTCGGGCAAAGGTAGAGCGCGTGCTAAATTTACAATACTCTTTTCTTTCTTTCTTTTTTTTCTGATATTTTTATAAGGGACCCACGCTGGAGGGGCTAGGGCGGGGCTAACCAGAAAGTTAGCTTGAACTTAAAATAAAAGTTTTGGCTCGGGGCCGACTGGTGGGCGTGGCTGGTATTTTAGCGCTGTACAAAGTCAAACATCATAAAGTTCGCCACGCCTTTTTGCATATTTTATTTGCGCTCATTTTTCCCACCCAAAAAATGAGAAAAAAAAAAAGCAAGCGAGAAGAAAGCCCTACAAAAAAACAAGTAAGAAAGCTCTAGTCGAGACTGCTCGACTACGAAATCCCCTGAACCCGTCTTTTTGCTTACAAAAGAAACACACACACACATACATAGACACATATAGGCACGCACGCATCAACACGCATGGGCTGCAGTGTGGGCTTCTCATTGAAACTTAATTATTTAATAACTTTTTTTGTGGACGTACGTTCTTCATGAAACTTTTAGATTGTGATTATATCATTACTATGCGTGTATGTGCCGAATCTCAAGTCTCTAGTATTTGAAATACGCATTTTACAAAGGTGAGGGTGAGGGGGTGGATATAGGGGTGGGGGGTGAATTATAACAAAAACCGAAATTCTAGAAAGTATATATGAGTCTACGTGTAAAATTTGGAGACTCTAGCTCAAAAGATGTAGGAGATATAATTTAATAATTGACATTCGATAAGGTTTTTCATCGATAAAAAAATAATCGGATAAGTTATCGAAATTATGTGATAAACTCGATATGCGCGTGCTATATACGGACATTTTAAAAAAAAGTTGAAGTCTCTAGCTATTGTATCTTCGGAAATCGACGCGTTCAAACATACGGACAGACGGACAGACGGACAGACGGACAGACGGACGGACGGACGGACAGACAGACGGACAGGGCTAAATCAACTTATCTCGTCGCCCTGATCAAGAATATATATACTTTGTGGGGTCTGCCACGCCTCCTTCTGCCTGTTACATACATTTTAACAAAACCATTATACCCTGATTTCCCATTTTCAATGGGTTCAGGGTATAAAAAAGAATCAAGTGAAGCTGGCAAAGTTTTTGGCTCTGGTTTTATGCCATTGAGTTGAGTTCTCGCTCTGGGCTGCTATCAAGGTTTTTGGGCTCTCGTCTCCGTTTTTGCAACAATTAAATTATTCAACCGAAATTTGTTCGAGTCTCCAAACGTCACGCGCACTTGACGGCCAACAAAAAAAAAAAAAAGAAGAGAAATAAAATAAAAAATAAAAGTTGTAAAAAAAAAGTTGCAAAAACAAAAAAGAAACTTAGTTTGTTGTTGAGCTTGTTGCTGCTGCTGCTGCTGTTGTTGTTGTTGTTGTTGCAATTGTTGCTTTAGTGTCTTTTATGCCCGTTGCAGGTTTTATTTTCCGAATGAAATGAGTTTCAAGTGCATTTGGCGGCGTGCGCCTTGTTTTAGAAGTGGGCGTGTCTGCAACTTTGGCACTGGCTACGCCTGCAGCAACAACAACAACAACAGTTGCCCTTGCTTTTATTGTATTAAGCATTCTAATGGAAAAGTTTTGCAGTTGAAGGCATTTTTCCAAATGATATTTTAAAAGCTTCACAAAATATATCGAAATAAAAAATAAAAGAAAAATCACTAAAAATAGTTGAAAACCAATTAAACAATTTGTGAGTAAGTAAAATGATTTTTCGCCATATATTGTTTTGGCTCTTTTCGACGGCCAAGCCATATTCCATTTCCGTTTCTATTTCCAATTCATTGAATTAAACCAACAAATATTTTAACGAGACGCAACTGAAATGTAAACAGAGAAAAGTAAACAGCAATCAGTTAAATAATTTCAAGATATTTTTCATATGTATGCATTACTTGAGGGCAAAGTAGTTTGTTATTTTCCATTGAAACATAAATAATTGCATCAATTTGTTTGCTACATAAACAATTTTCATATTTGTATTAGGCTAAGAGGCAAATACAGAGAGAACTAAAGAGGAATGTTCTATTTTTATACCCTGAACCCATTGAAAATGGGAAATCAGGGTATAATGGTTTTGTTAAAAGTATGTAACAGGGAGAAGGAGGCGTGGCAGACCCCACAAAGTATATATATTCTTGATCAGGGCGACGAACTGAGTCGATATAGCCATGTCCGTCTGTCCGTCTGTCCGTCTGTCCGTCTGTCCGTCTGTCCGTATGTTTGAACGCGTCGATTTCCGAAGCTACGATAGCTAGAGACTTCAACTTTTTTTTAAAATGTCCGTATATAGCACGCGCATATCGAGTTTATCATATTTTTTCGATAACTCGTCCGATTATTTTTTTATCGATAAAAAACCTTATCGAAAGCCAGTTATAAAATTATATCTCCTACATCTTTTGAGCTAGAGTCTCCAAATTTTAAACGTAGACTCATATATACTTTCTAGAATTTCGGTTTTTGTTATAATTCACCCCCCACCCCTATATCCACCCCCTCACCCTCACCTTTGTAAAATGCGTATTTCAAATACTAGAGACTTGAGATTCGGCACATACACGCATAGTAATGATTTAATTACAATCTAAAAGTTTCATGAAGAACGTACGTCCACAAAAAAAGTTATTAAATAATTAAGTTTCAATGAGAAGCCCACACTGCAGCCCATGCGTGCGTGCCTATATGTTCCTATGTATGTGTGTGTGTGTTTCTTTTGTAAGCAAAAAGACGGGTTCAGGGGATTTCGTAGTCGAGCAGTCTCGACTAGAGCTTTCTTACTTGTTTATTTTTATTTATTTATTTATTTATTTATTTTTTTTTTTTTTCAGTGCAGCAGTTGTTTAAACTATTAAGAATATTTAGTTGTCGAGGTATTAAATATGAGTTGACATTTCAATGATACAAGAAAAAAAAAAAATAAATAAATAAATAAAATAAAGAAAATTTAAAAATCACTTATACTCATTGGCATTAGAGTTTCAGCTTATGGGCATTATGAGCATCATTGCATGCATAAATATCGTAGGGAAATCCCGGCTCAGTATTAAATA
>JAWNOM010000480.1:0-11108 GCA_035045965.1 Drosophila aldrichi
AACCCTCTAAGACTACTTTCTAAAATAAAGGCAGAAATTGGTTAGAAATAAATTTTTTTTAAGTAAATAGGGGCTCCTGAGTTCAAATATGAAGTGAGGAAAAATCTGGGAAACTTTTGTTTACCTGGGAAGGTGAGAAAATGTAAATAAGTGCCTCAGGAGCACTCTTAGAACTTGAGGGGTAAAAAAATATTTCCCAAAAAATTTGATTTTTTTATTTTTTAAAATTTTTTTCTCAAGATCATATTGTTTGTTGCTCTGATACTCAGCAAAACAATTTTCATTGGCCGAGAAGCGTCAGTTTGTGTAGTTTGCCAGTCATTCAATATCTACTTAACACATTGCAATTCAACTGATCTGGTTCATGGGGTCTAATGATTCAAAAAGACACATCTCTTGTCCTTTATTAGGTGGATTTGTTAATTTTGTGATTTTTTTTGAGTTGTGGCTACTACGATTATATGAGAAGAAATTAGCGACTGCATATGTATGTGATGGCGGTATATTAGCATGTAAATTAAAATGCTGATATAGTGATGAATATCTTCGATTGTGATTTTAACCTCGTTGTGGTAATATTTTCCTTCAGGGATGCGACTATCTATATTTATAATGTCAGAGTTAAAAAAAAAAAAAACAAAAAAATAGTTAGTACCAAGAATTCGAATGCAGTTCATGTGGGATAGTAACGAAGAGTGGCTTATGAAAATATATATTGTTAATGTGCAATTGCTTTGATTGTTGTGCCGTATAACTTTATCAGGTTCCTTTTTAATTTACTCGATATCTACTCATAACAAATTAATGAGTTGGACTACAAATGAAAGTAATGACTTGCTTACTAAGCCTAATAAAGCCACCAGAAGACGAGTAAAGATACACGTGTTGCTACTTCAAGAACGGGCAATGGTGATTGAGGCCTCTTGGGAGATTTTCGAGAAGGCTCATAGTTCTGCACATTATTGTAAATGTTTTCAAAAGTACTGCACATTACGGGTACCGTAGACACATTTTCTAATACAGTCTTTAGAAACTCTTCCAGGTTTTCATCCTCTTTGTCACTTCATATACTCGACATGTCCACATCCGAAGGGACTGATTCGAACAGCTCCAGCAGTTGTTCTTCCATCGGAGCATTTATAAGCGTGCCCTCTTGGAGCTATTTTTCAATCTCTATTAAACAATTTTCAACAATAAATAAAAATCACACACAAATCATACAAGAAGTACAAGCAGTTGTGGAATAGCTGCTGACAACAAATTTTGCCGTTAAGCCCCAAGAGTGCCTCAAGGCTCTTATCACTTTTACGATGCTACTAAGCTCGATTTCAACATATTCGCACCATTTAAAATTTATTTGTATAGTAAATTATCCTACCTTTCACGAAAAAAATATTGAGTTCAATAGGTTTTATAAATTCGCATTTATCAACACTTCAAAAGACAATATGCAGCAGCTGAAATTTTTGGCGCGAAATTTTATGTGATGTGGACATTTGTTTATGAAAAGTATAATTTAAAGTGCCTGAGAGCTTTAAAATTTTTTCAGGGCATTTTGGCAAGTATTTTTAATAGTCTTACGTTTTTTAAATTAACTAAAAGCTCTTAGTTATTTTTTTAAAATTAAAAATAAAATAAGTGCCTAGAGGCTCGCTTGGGGCTTAGAGGGTTAACTGTATTTTAAATCACATATTCCCAACAATTTAAGTCTTTATTTAATTTGATTTTATCTCAAACTTCTGCCAAAACAACATAAATTTTTATTTTACAAATTTTAAATTAATTGTGTAAAATTTTTAACTTTTGAAATTAATTAATTACAGTTTAACGGCTATGATTATCATAAAAATACAAGAAGCAAATATTGCAATAAAGAAAATCTTAAATTAGAATATATTTTACAGAGAATACTTAAAAGAAAAACTAAATGTCTGAATATTCTAGCACTCTGTTACTTAAATATTTTAAATAGGTAGACTTCAGTTTAATTTTTTTTAATATATATATTTTATATATACAATATATTTATTTTTAAATTTATATAACAATGAAAATATAATTCAAACTTAAGTTGTCCTCAGCTTAAATTATTGTATATTTCAATATATTTATTTTTCTTAATATTTAAATGATAATAAAATCCAGATTAGTAACTCAAACATTATATTATCAACAATTGGTATAGAAATTGAAAGTAATATTTAATTATAAATGATTTTCAATTTCGCCATGTTCTTTTAGTTATCCCCTGACCGTATGATTTGTACTGTATCTAACTTTCATACACCATAACATAATTCTTTAGCCCCAGCCAAAAGAGAGAAAAAAGAAAAATAAATTGAAATGAAATGAAATGAGAAGAAAATTAAACAAAAAGCATTTTAACGAAACTGTCACGACTGCGAACGTGAATTCCGTGATTGGATTGCCCAATAAATGTTTATCGAACGGGCCACAAATGCGCATCTATCTATGAATGTTTGGCATGTTGGTCGCGCTCAGTCAGTCGGGAGTTTTTATAAAGAAAACATTCCGCTACCAACTCCCCAGTTCCCCATTCAACATAGCCCCTCTACACTTGGCCGTGAGCTGGGGCCGCAGCTGCGCAGGAAACAAAAGACACGTTTTCTAAAAGGGACATTAATGAAGAAAAACAAACAACTACAACAACAAGAGAATAGAAAAAAAAACAGAAAAACAGAAAAAAAATGGCTGCAAAGTTATTTTTATGAAATTAATATTGACTGGCCCAACTGCCAGCTGAGTTTGTCAGTTCGCTTGGAATTGGTAATTAAAATAATAAAAGCAATTTTTTTAATATCCATATATATATGTATATAAATATATATATATATATATATATGTATATATATATATATATATATATATATTTTTTTTTTTTTTTTTTTGCTTCATTTCTTCTCTCTCTGTTGTCGCCGCTGGAATTTTAATAGAAAAAGTCGCATTTTCGGCCAGACTTATAAATTCTGCAGCGCGACATTCTTAATGAGCACTGGGAATGTTTTTTGTAAACAATTAACAAAAATATTTGTATTCTTTAATGCGTTTTTAAGTATTCACCCTCGCTCCCGCTCTCTCTCTCTCTCTCTCTCTCTCTCTCTCTCTCTCTTGCTCACTCTTTCTCTCTGCCTCCCAGTCTACCCTATCAATTTCCCGCTTTTTCTTTTAATTGAGTCGCTTTAGACTAATTTGGGAATACAAAGACATATAGCTAGATATATACATATATATATACACACGTATCCATCAACACGAATAACGATTCTCCTTCCTCTCGCTGGCAGCTGTTCTTCTCCTCTCTTTTGTTGCTTTCCTCTCCATTTTTCCATTTCCAAATTTTTTTTTGTTGGACGTCGGTTTGGCTCTGTCGCTTTTTGAATTTATGTTCATGTTCCAATGTTTTCTTTTCTCTTGTCATCATTTCTTTTGAAAATGTGCGACTTGTCATTCAACAAATTCCCGCCGCCACCCCCGCACACCCTAGCAGCCCCTTGCATCGTGTTTCATGTCATTCCACTCGGTGGTCAACGCTGGCCATCGCCATCGCCATTTGGCACTTTTCCTCAGCTACTTTCCTTAATGATCTGTTTTCCCAATGCCATTTTTTATGTTGCACCTTTTTGATTTGTGTTACCTTGAGTTACGTTGAGTTTTTTGTTGTTTCTTTGTTTTTGCTTTTTACTTTTGTTTCTTTGCAGACGTACCTGTTTCATTACTCTTATAGTCTAACGACTCATTCACGCTCAACAGTTGCGAGTAGTCAAGGTTACTCAGGCTGAGCAGCTGCAGATGCGTATTCCAGCTGATAAATAATTCAACTAGCGGTTCTTTGATGTACCAGCTGAGGATCTAATCAATGTAGTATTTAAATAAATATTTAGCTAACATCAGTTTAAACGCGGACTTCACTTAAGTTTGCTATACTAGATTATCTATAATTTTTTATAGAGTATAGAAATTAGATAAACTTTGAATTCAATTCATTCCAGGCATAAAAAAGTACCCCAAAAGCAATATTGACTTGATTAGAGCTTATTATATTTATTTATGGAGGTTTGTATTAATACTAAATTAAAAATAAAAATAAAAACTAAATGAAAAATAAGAAATCTAATCACTTATCTAAGAGAGTAACTTTGGTAAACTTATAATTTTTACGCCTATCAATAACAAATTACCTTAGCATATTAGACAATTAATTCATAGTCAATATTAGATATTCTTTTATAATTTTTATTAAAGTTCATTAGAATAGAAACAGAACATTCATAAGCATAATCATATACAGAGAGTCTGATGAGTTCTTATACATATTGATTAATCTGCTTGTGCATCTCATATTTGAGATGAAAGCTCTGCTCTCTGCTTTGGCCAATCAAGTGCATTTTAAATGAATTGCAGAAGCAACAAATTACAGGTATTTCATGGCAGTCAAACGGAGACGAGCTGCATCTGGAGCGGCGGCAACTTTCCTCCCAATTAAAGTCAAAGACTCGAGATGGGCTGAGATTCAGTTGCCCGTCGGCGAAATTATCCGTACGCCATTAAAGTCATTAAGTCCATTATTCGAGGAGTAAAACGTTTAAGTAAAAATGCATCTTCTCTACGGATTGTTCGCTCTGTGGACAAACACATCACATCAGACAGGGCACAAGGCACAAACAGCGGTGGAGACAGAGGGGATCAGTAGGGGTATTCCTTGTACTGTTCTGTGCTCTTTGCGTGTGTTATTACGCGCATTTCAGCAGAAAAAAATGTTGCAATCGAGTTGATTTTGACGAAACTTTTACATTTTTTAATTTATATGCAGTGAGTCAAGGAATAACAGAACAAGAGAACGAAAGAGAGTAAGAGAGAGAGGGAGAGAGAGGCGTGCAGCGAGGGCAGGGGTTAACGTGGACCGCACACATGCTATAATTTGGACAATTCTGGTGCTCAACGCGAACATTTGCTTAAATGGAATTATCGTTCAATAACCCATTGTTGTTGTTGCTCTTGCCTTGCCTCTGCGGCATGCACCATCGATAATGGCCGTTCATGTACACGAGCTCCCCCTCCCCAACCATTCCTGGTAATATAATCCACTTGACTAAAGAGATACTAGGCATCTGGCCGGAGCCTGCAGGAAGCCCGTCCACAGTCAGTGTTCAATGTTAGCGTCAGGTGTTCGTGTTAAAATGCCAACTAATTTCAGTGTTTTGGCCAAAAGCTGATGGCCTGGCCATTTAATCAATGGCCAGTAAACTGTTGACCAGGCTGCATTACCGTTTAGTCTTTTTTTTTTTTTTTGGCCAGGTAATGAAAACAGAAACCATTAAATACTTAATGCGAGCTGTTAGTACAGCAACTTGTCGCAGGAAGTCGCATGAGTGCCGCGCAGTCATTGCCCGGAGTGGGCAGTGGGCAGTGGGGCGTGGCCAGACGTTTTGTCCATCAACAGGGCCAGCGCATGCATCTAAGCATGGCCAAGATTGCACACGTTCCAGCCTGAGGGCAACTCTCTCTCTCTCTCTATCTCTCTCTCTTTCTGCGTCCCTCTATGCGAATCTCATTTGCCGCTTAGTCAGCGCAACGAATGTCAACGAATTTTATTCATTGCAGTTGTCATTGTTGTTGTTGCTGCTGGCATGAGCAGCAAGAGCGTGGGTGTAGCCAACGATTCGCATGTCCAGCTGTCTGTCTGTCTGTCAGTTTGCATGCGATTCGCTTAAATTATGATACTCGACAATGATAAAGTGACAACAAACGTCCAAGCGTCACCAGACCAGCTCACATAGCTGTGAATGTTGTCCATGTTGTAGCTTTTGTTGACGTGCATTAAACGCCTCCGTGGCCAATGTGTGGGCCCAGGGGCAGGGGCAGCCCAAGCATTAACCATGCCAAAAGTGCAACGAAGTACGGCGAGAACGTGAGTCGCCAACCTAGCTATGAGTCTATGGCAGTACTCGATCAAATGACAAACCAAATCCAAAAAGCATTGAAGCTGCACGAAAAACTAAATAAATAAAAGAAATTAGGAAAGTGAAAACCAAATCAATGCTTTAAATATGTAATTATAAATTATTTGAATGGCCAAAATGACACTTGTAAATAATATACTGTTTCGTCCAGCTGACTAGGATGCCCTAAGTTATTGCTGTTTAACGTAAAGCACGATTTTTATAAAAGAAATTTTGTGTGTACAAAAATTATCAGCTATGACGAAGAAAAGTTTCTGGCCTATACAATTTCGATCTATATAATTTTCAATAATTTATTTCTTCAAGAAATATGATAAATGTGAAATTTTTAAGTCGTCACCCTCTTGTTTTCTCTTTTTTTTTTAATAATATAAAATAATAAATAATAAATTTAAAATACGTCAAATAAGAGTTTTGGCTGGTAATTGAACCTTTTTCACTTAACTATTAATACAAGAGCATATATAATTTTTTAATTTCAATTTAAAATATGTTTTTCTTATATATATGAGAACAATAAAGCTTAAATATTTAATTTAAATTTATTAAAAAAGTTTGTTTTGTAGCAGAATTTAGTTCTATGTGCATAAAAAATATAATATTTTTATTGTTTTTTTTTTCGAATAATTCTTACATTGCAAAAAAAAAAATAAAATTAAAATTAAAAAGTTTATTCAAATTGATAAGCGTCTGCATTTAATTTAATATTTTCTTTTTAATCAACATTCATTATTTGTTATATGTCCGCTATTTTTGACTTCTTCTACACTTTATAATTTGTTTATTAATTTTTTTTTAATTTCCTTAACATTAAAATTATGCAATAATTATCATTAAAAATAATTTAGGCCTTATATAATCTTATTATAGACTATATAATTCAAATACATATAATACAATTTTAATTTACTTTGATTTATTTGACATACTCTCAGCCCTAATTCATTAGGCATCTATTATCGGCATATCAAACTGTATCTTTAATTTATATTTTATCCAAATATTTTATGCCAAAGCTGAGAAGAAATACAGCTTCATTAATAGTTAACCTATCTCTTCTATTCGTATTTATTTTTCATCCAAGTCAGCGAAAACCACCCACGGTATTCCAATGCAAAGTATCTAGCACAAATCGAAATTTATGAAATATTGTGTATACGCCCACGATAACGATGCCAATAAAAAATAATAAAACTAAACTTCACAAGACTTTGGCTTTTTGTTTGCTTTTATCTACCACAAAGAGCTATGAAAAAGTTTATAATGCTTTGTTTTGGGCGCCAAAAATAATAATAAAATCGAAAACATAAAAAAAAAAGAAGAAACAAACAAAATATTAAGAACCAAGCCTTACCAACAGTCCAGTCCGGCCCAACTTGCGCCCAGCTAATAAATAATTTGGCCATAAATCAATGCAGCAAAGAGTGTAGAGGGGGGAAAAGTTCACAGGCCGCGTCTTATCTTTGAGAATTGCTGCGCATTATTTAAAATCGCATAAATAAACAATAATAAAATTGAGTAAGTCTACAGCAGCAGAAACAATAACAAGAAGAGGGCCATAATAAAAAGGCAAGTAAAAAGCAACATTAACGACCAATTGGATTGGCCCATTAATGGGCTCCATTTACGCCGCCGTCTGGCCGGGATCGGGAATTGTCTCGGTCATTGAGGCGTTCGCAATTATGTGCGATCGCCCCCAGTGCGATCCATTGAAGCCGAATACAGACAGTGAAACAGAAACAGAAACAGAAAACAAAAATTAAATTCGCTTTTGGGGCTTCATTTTCATGCGCTTTGCATATCACTTGGACGAACGAAAATTTATAATTTCATTGAGTGGCCGGCCGACTCTGAGGCGCTCAGCCGGTCCGTTTCATTATTGGAATTAAGCAATTTGGCGTAATTTAACAACACTTTCGATGCATAAGTCTCGACCATGCCGCATGATAACAATGAGCCACCGGCCAGACGCTGCCCGCTGTCCGCTGCCTGCCTCCTGGACACTCGGCCGGATGGTCGAATGCGAATGAACCGAGCCGCAGACCGATGCCGACTGTCCATAGTCACGTCATTAGTTCAATTGTTCTCTGTCTGCCCCATCCGCTGTTGTGTTTGCTCCGTGTGGAGTATATGAATATGGGACTGAAAGTGGGACTGGAATTGGGACTGGAATTGGGACTGGGATTGCTTATCAACACGTCTTCAGCTGGCTAAATAATGAAGCTTGGGCACGCTGTGGTTATGGATAAGAATAGGTACTTTTATATGCTATGTTGCTTCATTGTATTTGCTTTGGCGCATTTGAGTTTGCTTTGCATTTAATTATTAAATCATACTAAATAAATATTTATTATTGTATTATATATTTATATATATTATGTACATAAATTATTGTTTGAGATATATTATAAATCAATATCAAGGCCATTAAATAAGAATGTGAAATGTGCCTAGAGTGAATCTGTTTATTTTATTTTTATTTGATTTTATGTTTATTTGATTTTTATTTTATTTTTATTTTACTTTTATTTTATTTATATTTTATTTTTATTTTTTTTTTATTTTTTATTTTATTTTAATTCTATTATTATTTTATTTTAATTTATATTTTATTTATATTTTATTTTCATTTTATTTTCATTTTATTATGTTTTTATTTTATTTTTATTTTTTTATTATATTTGCATTTTGTTTTTATTTTTATTTTTATTTTATCTTATTTTTAATTTATTTTTATTTATTACTATTATTTTTTTAATTTTTATTAACTGTTTTTATACTCATTCACGAAAGTGAATTGTAGTATATTGGTTTTGTGCAATGTCCGTCTTGCTGTCCGTCCGTCCGTCCGTCCGTCCGTCTGTCCGTCCGTCTCGTCCGTCTGTCCGTATGAACGCAGCTCATTTCGGCGCTATTGAGCTAGAGACTTGAAATTTGGAACACATACTCATGTATAGCTCCCATTTATAAAGTGTTAAAATTTTCCGATCCGCCACTAGGTGGCAAATCGGAAAATGCATTTTCCGATATACCAGAAATCATGCAGTTGAAGAGTTAGAAAGCTGAAATTTGGTATGTAGATCCGCGTCGACCACCCAAGTTCAACAAGCTATGGCGGATATATCTCCGCCCTTTGGGGGCGTGGCAAATCGGATAAAACTGTATCTCCTAGAGTCTTAAAGCTAGAACGTTGAAATTTCGCGACGCGAGCTAATGCGTTATGATTCTATAAAGGCTGATGAAATAAATTTATATGTCTACGCCCGCCTGGCGCGGCAAATCGGACCTGAAGATATGGTGACGTTCACCGGATTTTGCCATATCTTAGGCATTATTGGTGCTAGAGACCTCGAAATTCGGTACATGCGCGGGTCGACTCACCCAAGTCCAGATGCTATGGTGGAGCTGGTATCTCCGCCACATGGGGGCGCGGCAAACCGCAAAAGTTTATATCTCCCAAAGTATAAGAGCTAGGAAGCTTCAAATTTAGATAGTTGTGTTACTGGTAATCCAAGCTCTATCGACTTCCCCTAAAAATAATTTTTGCGCCTCTTTGGGGCGTGGCAGGATTAAGTATCATTCTTATACTTACATTTTTGAGTTGCAAGCATCCAAACTTTGCAAAGTTAGGGTTACAGTTGCTCGTTCACGGACTGGCCAAAAATGGACGTGACTACGCCCAGTTAGAGCGTGGCAAATCGAGGAAAACTGTATTTTCTGCAGTACTAGAGCTAAACTTAGCTACTGAATTGCTGAGCTGGATCGTGAATGGGCCCCGCAGTCGGTAACGCTCCGACTGCAACGTTCTTACTTGTTTAAATTTAATTTTTTGTATTTTTATTTTTTTTATTAATTTATTTTTTTTTAGCAGGAACAGCTTTAGCTTAAATTTATTTATTTGATAAATTTAATTATTTAATTTAATTATTATATATATTAATTTATTTGATTAAATTTATTGTATATAATTTTTGTATACATATATTGAAAAAAGAAAGCAAATCAACTGTAAGTTTGAGAGGCTGTACTTTAAAAAAAACAAGTAAGAACGTTGCAGTCCGGAGCGTTACCGACTGCGGGATACTCATTCACATCCCATCAGCACTTCAGTAGCTAAGTTTAGCTCTAGTACTGCAGAAAATGCAGTTTTTTCTCACGATTTGCCACGCCCCTAGTGGGCGTAGACATCTCATTTTTGGCCAGATCGTAGAACGAGCTAACGGTAGTCTAACTGTAAAGTTTGGATGCTTACGCTCCAAAAATGTGAAAATTACAGGGTATTTTTCGATATGCCACGCCCCCAAAGAGGCGTAAAAATTATTTTTGGGGAATCGATAGAGGAGGTTACCAGTGACACAACTATCCAAATTTGAAGCTTCTAGCTCTTATACTTTAGGAGATATAAACTTTTGCGGTTTGCCACGCCCCCTTTGGGCGGAGATATATCCACCATAGCTCGTTGGACTTGGGTGGTCAACCCGCGTATATATACCAAATTTCAGGTCTCTAGCATCAATAATGCCTAAAATATGGCAAAATCGGGAAAATCACTACATCTTCAGGTCCGATTTGCCACGCCCCTGGTGGGCGTGAGACGTATAAATTTTTGACCAGTCTTTATATGACATGGTAACATTAAAGCTCACATGCAAAATTTCAACGTTCTAGCTTTAGAACTTAGGAGATACAGTTTTATCCGATTTGCCACGCCCCAATGGGCGGAGATATATCCGCCATAGCTTGTTGAACTTGGGTGGTCAACGCGGACCTACATACCAAATTTCAGACTTTCTAGCTCTTCAACTAACATGATTTCTGGAATATCGGAAAATGCATTTTCCGATTTGCCACGCCCCTAGTGGGCGGATCGGGAAAATTTTAACACTTTATAAATGGGAGCTATACACGAGTATGTGTTCCAAATTTCAAGTCTCTAGCTTCAATAGCGCCGAAAAAAGTTGCGTTCATACGGACAGACGGACAGACGGACAGACGGACAGACGGACGGACAAGACGGACATTGCACAAAACCAATATACTCAATTCACTTTCGTGAATGAGTATAAAAAAAAATATTTAACAAATAAAATAAAATAAAAAACATTTTCTCAAGTAAATAAAAAGGCT
>JAWNOM010000483.1:0-10025 GCA_035045965.1 Drosophila aldrichi
CCTTCCAGTGAGCAATGGGAACGCTCTCTGCTGCTGTGAGCACTCTAGCTTCGTTTTACCTAAATACAAATGCCAAATGAGAGCTGATGCACACACATTGACAACTTTAATGATCTTCTGCACTTGTTCTCTCCTTGCTTTTACTTTTACTCAAGTACTATATCTCTTAAATGTTGAGCCAGACGCTAGGTAGCGTTCATTGCAGTCGAGCTTCCAGTGAGCAATGGGAACGCTCTCTGCTGCTTCCAGTGAGCAATGGGAACGCTCTCTGCTGCTGCGAGCTTTCAAGCTTCGTTTACACATACACATACCAAGAGAGAGCTGCTGCCTACACATAGACAACTCTAATGATCTTTTGCTCTTTTTCTCTCCTTGCTTTTACTTTTACTCAAGCACTGTCCCTCTCGTTGCAGTCGAGCTTCAAGTGAGCAATGGGAACGCTCTCTGCTGCTACAAGCATTCGTTCAGGGGATTTCCTAGTGAGCGGACTCAACTAGAGCTTTCGTACTTTTTAAAGCTTTTCGAACTACGGCCTTATAATAAAATTGATTATTTTAAAACACTTTAAAGTTTTTCACTTTGGCAATGCATTTCAAATTAAAGCCGGAATAAAATGTAAATATTTACAATTGAATTTGTTATATTACCTGCAATGAATTAAATAAATTAAAAATAGCGCAAAATCAGCTATTTTCCAAAGGCAATTTTCATAAAAACAAACTCAACTATATTTATTTCGGGCTGAAATTCATAAATGAAAATAAATTCAAGCCAAATCGAGTTAGCGCTTACACAATTTACCAGAGCACAAAGTTGTTTTTGCTGTTGTTGTCGTATGAGCGATAATGTTGGCAGTTAACTTAATTTTGTCACATTTGACAACACGTTAAAACAACAACAACAACAACCTCCAACAGAATGAAACGGAAATGAGCAGAGCAGCACGCTGAAAAGTAGAAGTTAGTGGCATGAGCCACTACGCGCTGCGCATCTGCCGAGGATAAACAATGCAAGCCGCAGACAAATGAGTGATGGCATATAAGAGAGTGCGCTGGGCCACACTCCCCCCATCCTGGTAGAGACACTGGCGGGTAAGAGATCGCAAATGCGGCGACGACAGGTTAAAAACTCCAGCGCCGCAAAGTATACGGCACCACAAATTCAGAGCGCGAAGCGAAGGCAACGGTACTATGTATGACGTTGTCGTCAGCTGCAACGTTGGAATTTGTGGCTGGCACAGTGCGTATTACACTCACACACACACACACGCACACAGCTAAGTGAGTGAGTGATTCGCCAGACAACGAGACTTGAAGGCAAAATGTTAAATGACGTTTATGGCGACAGCATGTGCATGCGTGTGTGTGTGTGTGTGTGTGTGTGTTTGGCATAGTGTATTGCATTATACGCGGAGCTTAAATTGTAGCCAGACCCAGTCGGAAAGTGTGAGCAGCTCTTGTCTCCACAATAGAGGCCACAATATTTTGCTTAAAGCGCGATTTTCCACTCTTTTTTTTTTGTTCTTCTTATTCTTCTTCTTCTGTGTGGCATCGACTGTTGTCTGGCCTTGTTTACATAGAAATATTCTATATGCGTGCATTTTATTTATGGGTGCACAGCGGACAACTCACTCATTGCACTCAGCACTCCGTGACAGAAACACCACAGACACTCCACTCCACTCCTCTGAGCCCCGGGTGGAACGCCAGCAATTCCCTATTTGATGGCATCATCTGCTCGTAGCGGCAATATTTATGTGGCTGCAGCACAGCCGAAAATGTTTTCCTGCATTTAAAAGCGATTAAGAAATATAAATCAATATAAAAATTTGCATATTAAATGTGTGTGCAGGTGTGTGTGCAGTGTGTGTGTGCAGAGGTGTGTGAATGTTTGCGCTCGTTTATCCAATAAAAGCCACTTCTTTATGAAGTAAATATGTGCATTCGAATGTTTATTACGTGTTAAAAGAAATGTTTATATTTATTATATTCCTATGTTCCCACACACGTATTTAAATACTTTAACATATACATACATACATACATAGATTCATACTATATGCAAGTGTATCAGTGTGTGTGTGTCGACGTCTTTGTTGCGTTTGTAGCTCAAATCTGACTGTAAGCTTGGTCTTAGAGACTGCTACTTTAGAGAGAGAGAGAGATAGGGAGAGTGAGAGAACAGCAAAGCTGCTGTAGTAAAAGCAAAGTGTATAAGAATTTTATTAAAAATAAAGCAGAGAAGCGCATTTTCTATACCATCTCAGCTTAAGATGTTCTTTCTTATCATCAATCAGATAATAGTAAAGCTCTTAGAACTGCTAACATGTGTTAGTAGTAGTAGAAAGGTGTATAGGTGTAGCAGTAAAAGTAATAGTAATAGTAGTAGTAGTAGCAGTAATAGTTATAGTAATAGTAATAACAGTTATAGTTGGCATTTGTATTTAGGTAAATCGAAGCTCACAGCAGCAGAGAGCGTTCCCATTGCTCACTTGAATGTCAACTGCAACGAGCGCCACCTGCCGTCGGGCTTCACATTTGAGAGAGACTATGCACTGTAGTGCTTGAGTAAAAGTTAAAGCAAGGAGAGAAAAAGAGCAAAAGATCATTAGAGTTGTCTATGTGTAGGCAGCAGCTCTCTTTTGGTATGTGTATGTGTAAAACGAAGCTAGAATGCTCGCAGCAGCTGAGAGCGTTCCCATTGCTCACTGGAAGCTCGACTGCAATGAACGCTACCTGCTGTCGGTCTCAAAATTTGAGAGAGACACTGCTTGAGTAATAGTGGGCATATGTAAAGCGCAGCAGACTTATAGTTGTAGTAGTAGAAGTAATGGTTATAGTAGTAGGACTTATAGTAATAGTAGTAGGACTTATAGTAATATAAGTAGGACTTATAGTAATAGTAGTAGGACTTATAGTTATAGTAGTAAGACTTATAGTTATAGTAGTAAGACTTATAGTTGTAGTATATTATAAGGCCGTAGTTCGAAAAGCTTTAACAAGTCGAGTCCGCTCGACTAGGAAATCCCCTGAAGGAATGCTTGAAGCAGCAGAGACTGTAACGAGCTCTACCTAGCGTCTGGTTCAACATTTAAGAGAGACAGTACTTGAGTAAAAGTAAGCAGAGAAGCAGTGCAGAAGATCATTAAAGTTGTCAATGTGTATGTAGCAGGTAAAACGAAGCTAGAATGCTCGCAGCAGCAGAGAGCGTTCCAATTGCTCACTGGAAGGTCAACTGCAACGAGAGAGACAGTGCTTGAGTAAAAGTAAAAGCAAGGAGAGAAAAAGAGCAAAAGCTCATTAGAGCTGTCTATGTGTGTGCATCAGCTCTCTTTTGGTATGTGTATGTGTAAAACGAAGCTAGAATGCTCGCAGCAGCAGAAAGCGTTTCCATTGCTCACTTGAATGTCAACTGCCACGAGCGCCACCTGCCGTCGGGCTTCACATTTGAGAGAGACAGTGCTTGAGTAAAAGTGGCTTTACGTATATAAAAGGCTGCAGCTGCAGCATTTCTTCAGTCGTCCAGGCCTGCTGGGGGTCAGCGCAATGAATTGAAGCAGAGCGTGTGATCGATCAGCTAAGCAATAAAGGAAATACGTAGAGAAATTACGTAAAGGTAATACGTATAGGAAATACTTAGAAAAAAGAGGAAATACTTAGCGGAAATACTTGGTCCCTACGAAGACTTCATTTCGGCTTTAGCCTTCGCCTTCACTTTCCCCCACTCAATTAGTCAACTCGTATATCAATCGATTAGTCTGCCAGCAATGTAGATCAATTGTTAGACTGTTCTGTTCGATAAGTACTTGCTGTGGCTGGCATAAATGCGTTGATGCAACTAAATGTGACAAACGCTTGGGCTGAACGCATCAGAATTTGTCAATCAGCGCATTGCATAATTTACGCTTGAATTCAATTGAATTGAACTGATGCCATATGCAGTGGGCCAGCACTGCGATGCCAAATCAAATCAACAGTTGCAAATGTCATGCAGACACGCACGCATAAAATCAACAAGTCAGCAGCACCACCGTCAACTGCAATGTGGGCCGCGGCTCAGCGTGGTTGGCCTCTTTACCAACGCGGTCATGCACCACTGCATCGATAATAACAATTCCAAATGTGCATATTGTGCAAAATGCATATTAACACACACACACACATAAACACGCATGCCATATTCATGCATATATTCATGAGAATAAGTTGTCTAATCTCATTTAATCTCACAACTTTATGAATTCGTTTGCCATAATCACACTTTTGTTAATATGCCCGCAAAAATAAGTCGCCAAATATGTTTAAGCGCTATTGTTTACCAACTTTTTCCATAATAGTTGAATAGGTTTTTTGTTGGCCAACAACAAAGCAATCTCAATTGAACTGTTTGTTGCCAACGTTGCGTATACGTAATACGCTTATTTAATTATCACACATTTTCCATTGCTAGCTAACTGTATATTGAATCAGTGTTGCACTGCGAAAGCGCTCTGCTTGACCCTTTGCCACATTAGCCTCGGTGAGCACTTAAGCGAGTCAAAGGAAGCACTTTGATCTGCGACTGACACTGAGCAGCCACAGCAACATATGTATCGGACTAGTTCCATCTCCACTCTACTCTCTCTCTCTCTCACTCACTCTTACAATCTCTCAGTATATGTGTGGTCACTTTGCTGTTCGGTATTGCAGCACTGATTGATAGCTAACACACACACACACACACACATATATACTATATAACACCCACACAGATACACACGTTAATTTAGCTGTTGCTTTGAGCTCGTTTGCCGTTCGCATTGGCAATAATTAAACAATCATTTAGTCATTCGAGCAGCAGGCTCTCGACTCACTTGACTCAATATCCTTTAACAGCAACGTTTTGGCTAAATGTGGAAATTGAAAACTAACCCGAGCACAGAGAGCAGCATACGATGCCATTACGAATTGGCATTGAATATCTTGATGTTCAATTTAATGGAGCAAACTATCGATTCAAGTTGAAGGCAAATAAACAAGTTGAAGTCGTCCTTGAATCTAAGGCTGAACTATTGTGATTAGCTTGTGAGCTATGTTTGATGTATTGAGTGATTTATATAGTAATTTTATATCATAAGTAATTATTATAAATGCCATTCCATTAGCCAAGACAATTAATGTTCCCAGTTGATGCCAACTGAGTATGCTTATCATGTATTAATTGATCTAAAACCGGAAAAAATTATATAAAAAGTTAAGCTGAATTTTAACTAAATTTAAATTTTGTAATAATTAATTTCTAATAATTTATTATTTTATTACAATATATTTTAAAAATATGCATAAGTTAGTTTGTATTTAATTTTTAATAAATTATTATTTTATTACTATTTATTTTAATAAACTGCATAATATTTTCAATTTTGTATTCAATTTTTAAAAATATATATCTATTTATTATTCAAAATTTTTTAATAATTCATAATTATTATTCTACAATAATTTGTTACATTATATTTCAAGCCTCAACTGGCAATCCTATATCATATATACTATGCACAGCCCACATCAGTTCATTCACTTAATTGGCGCTTCAACATGTTGGCAAACAGATCGTTTGCTAGGCTAGAAAAATGCAATTGAATTGAGATCTATGTAGTTGATGCACTTCAATTAGGCTTTCAAACAGATGGACAGCTGCAAAGCGGCTTGATTCCCAGCACAAAGTGAGCCAAGGCAAGGCCCATGATGCATGCTTCTGTTGCACAGCTGCCCCAAACGTTTCCAATTGGAGCTCGGCTCACGGTTGCGGCTGTGGCTCTGCTGCCAATTTCAAAGCAATCGCCGGCAGCTGCAACGCTTTTTTTGGCCCTTGCTTTTCGGGTTACTTTTTGCACTATGCAACAGAGAGAGAGAGAGGGAGAGAGAGACGGATAGAGGCAAGCCGAATGATGACTGCGGATCGTTCGTTTGCCATACAAATCAATTTATGGCTGACCAACGTTTAAACAATTTTCGTGCCGCTTTGTGCAATTGACGTGCCGATAATTACGCCTGGCTAGCATGTGCGAGTGCGTTTCGCAGCAGCAGCAGCAAAAAAAAGCCAAAAGAAAATTGCCTGCCCCTAGAGCCAAACGGACGAAAAAAAAAAAGAAGAAGAAAATGGAACAAAACTCAGTTTACACAAAAATGGAGCATAGTCGTCGTAAGTTAGTTGAGGCTATGGCAAATCCAAGAAAATCCAAGCTGCAAAGTCAATTTGCTTGTTTATTTAAATATCAAAGCAACTGAAATGCGCTGGTTTTTTTTTTTTAGGGCAACATAAACTGGATTAAATTTCGTTTAAAATGTAAATGTACCAAAAGGTGATAGAGACAGTGAGAGAGAGAGAGTGAGAGAGAGAGAGAGAGAGAGAGAAACCTTGCTGAATTATAGCCAAAATGTCGCCTTATGCGCTACATCAAAAACTAAACAAACACCTCATCAAAAACATCAAAGACAGCGCCAGGCCTCTAAAAGGAAAGGCACAAAGATAAATACTGCGGGAGGGAGAAAATGGAAAAACCCGAAAAAAAAAAATTGGCAAGGAAAAACATTTTCTTGTGCAGAACGCAGAAAATAAAATCAAGAATTTCACACCTTATCAATTTTGTTAGATTATCAAAACCGAAGAATGGCGCCAGCCAGCCAGGAGGAAGGCAAAAAGCTCTTAAATTGCATCATCAAGTTGCTGACGCCTCTGCCCCCTCAGCTCCACCCCTGCCCTTGACATTCTGCCCTCTGATGCTGTTGGCATTGATGACGTTGGCCTCTGCTATCGTCTCGTCGCCTGCTTCGTGGTCGTCGTGATTGTTGTCATCATCATCGCTGCCACACTGTCATTAAGGAAGTCAAAAACTTAGACCCCAAAAAAACTGC
Source organism: Drosophila aldrichi (assembly GCA_035045965.1). Lineage (NCBI taxonomy): Eukaryota > Metazoa > Arthropoda > Insecta > Diptera > Drosophilidae > Drosophila > Drosophila aldrichi. Next base: position 6,897 of record JAWNOM010000483.1, read on the forward strand.
GGGGGCTGCTCGAGCAGCTCGAGCTGTTTGTTGCTTGCTTTGTGTGACAGCAGCGTTGACATTTATTTTGATTTCAGGTCGAGTGCAACCAGGGACAGCCAGCTGCCGAGCTGGGACCCAGTACGTAAGTGCGTGCCACACCCCCACGGCTGCCCCCACACTGTCAAGCCAACCACTCGGATCCCTGTCTAACGTCAACCTGAAGTCGTGCTCATGCTAATGTGCATTCAGCTTAGCTGCGTAAAAACCTTTGCTTTGAGGGTTGCTGCCCTTTTCCTTATTCACTTTTTTTGCTGTTGTTGTTGTTGTCGTTTGTGACTTAGCCCAGTTCCTTGTTGCTGTTGGCATAAAAGCCACTAAATTGAATTTTATGTGACAGTGCCAAGTTTGATGTGTGCGTTTATTAATGGCTGCTGCTGCTGCTGGGACGTCCGTCCGGGAGTAATGATAGCAAAGCGAACTTTGCTCAAATAATTGATAGCTTTTTACACTGCGTCTGAGTCTCGAATGGGTCTCGAATGGAAACTGGGCTGAGAGCTGCTCGTAATTGCAATCCTTACACTTAAATGCTATGAAATATGGTTAACAAAAGTATTTCGCGAATGCCTTTTGTCAGCTACGTTTGCCAATGCCAATGCCAGCTATGCACAGTCTGTACGCCAAGCCAGGGGGCCCAGTGCATAGTCTGCATAACTTGTAGCGGCAACTAGACGAGCATATGTAAAAAATGCCCTCACTCACACACATACACACACTCACACACATGCCTGTGGTCGCCAAAGGACATATAAAAAAGAAGAGTCGAAAAAACAAAAAGGCGTGCTCTGGTTAAGAATGCTCGATGAGGAGATACCCTGCAAAGCAGGTATAACACAATCATTCGTTTGATTTTTGCATAAAGAATAATAATCACACAGGCACACATGCACATGCATGCTGAGCTCTACTAACTAAAAAAAAAAAAAAAAAAAAATATTTACATATATCAATAATAATATAATGTATTTATATATACATATGTATATACATACCATTTTTGTATTTTTATAAATTAAATTTAAAACACGTAAATAATTATAAAGAATTATTTAATTTAATTAATAATATTTATATTGGGAAATATTTATTATAATACATTAATAATTATCTTTTATTTTTGATAAGCAAAAGGGTGAAAATAAATTTTAAAAATATTTATATATAATAAAATATAAATATATGTATATGTAAATATTAAATATATATAATATTTTTAAATAAATTACATACTATTATATATTGTATAATTAATTTTTTTTATAATATATTATATATATAATAAATATAAATATATATGTAAATATTAAATATATGCAAAATAACAATAATACAAATAAAAACAAGTAAGAAAGCTCTAGTCGAGACTGCTCGACTACGAAATCCCCTGAACCCGTCTTTTTGCTTACAAAAGAAACACACACACACATACATAGGCACATATAGGCACGCACGCATGGGCTGCAGTGTGGGCTTCTCATGGAAACTTAATTGTTTAATAACTTTTTTTGTAGACGTACGTTCTTCATGAAACTTTTAGATTGTGATTATATCATTACTATGCGTGTATGTGCCGAATCTCAAGTCTCTAGTATTTGAAATACGCATTTTACAAAGGTGAGGGTGAGGGGGTGGATATAGGAGTGAGGGGTGAATTATAACAAAAACCGAAATTCTAGAAAGTATATATGAGTCTACGTTTAAAATTTGGAGACTCTAGCTCAAAAGATGTAGGAGATATAATTTTATAACTGGCTTTCGATAAGGGTTTTTATCGATAAAAAAATAATCGGACGAGTTATCGAAAAATATGATAAACTCGATATGCGCGTGCTATATACGGACATTTTAAAAAAAAGTTGAAGTCTCTAGCTATCGTAGCTTCGGAAATCGACGCGTTCAAACATACGGACAGACGGACAGACGGACAGACGGACAGACGGACATGGCTATATCGACTCAGTTCGTCGCCCTGATCAAGAATATATATACTTTGTGGGGTCTGCCACGCCTCCTTCTCCCTGTTACATACTTTTAACAAAACCATTATACCCTGATTTCCCATTTTCAATGGGTTCAGGGTATAAAAAAATATATATAGCAAAATGTTTGCTGCAAAACTAAAAAATATTTTTAAATTGACTATACACTCAAATATATATTTAAAATTTCAATTAAAAAAATAAACAAGTAAGAAGGCTCTAGTCGAGACTGCTCGACTAGGGGATACCCTGAACCCTCCAAGCTGACATTCTAATCATTCTGCAGTTCTTTAATGCATACACATGCATCCACACGCATGCATAAGCCCGTGCTCTGCTAACTGCGCAGTAAGCAGCGACTGCGCTTGGGCTGCGCTGCAGTGTGGGCAATATTATGAGATTTTATTTGTTGAATAATTTCGTTTGTAGACGTATGATCCTAATGAAACTTTCAGAACGTAATCATAATGTGTAAATGTGTGTACATTCCAAAGCACAAGTCTCTAGTATTTGAAATACGTTTTTTACAAATTGGGGGCGAAGGGGGCGTGGTATCCAAAATCTGTAAATGACAAAATGTGTGTATCCATCAAATGTATATATACAACAAATCTGAAGACTTTATGTTTAAAAGTGTTCAAATTAGGCTGAAAAAACAATATCAATTTATCGATTATCCTCGATAAAAAAGATATCGAATGATTTATCGAAAAAATATGATAAACTCGTACTGCGTATGGTATACAAGAGTCTACATACAAAATTTCAGTTTTCTAGCTCTTGTAACTTCTGAGATCGACGCACTCATACGGACGGACGGACGGACGGACGGACGGACAGACGGACGGACGGACGGACGGACGGACAGACGGACAGGGCTATATCGACTCAGCTCATCGCCCTGATCAAGAATATATATACTTTATGGGGTCTGCGATGATTCCTTCTGCCTGTTACATACTTTTCACAAAACCATTATACCCTGATTTCCCATTTTCAATGGGTTCAGGGTATAAAAAATACCAGAATAAATAATATTTTTAAATTGAGTATACACAATTATATATATTTAAAATTTCAATTTAAAAATAGCCGAAAAATTAATAATTAC